>VZSF01001132.1:65866-110592 GCA_013398295.1 Chionis minor
GGGGTGTTAACAGCTTAGTCACAACAGTTGGCACAAGCCTGAAACTTGCAGCACAGAGCCCTAGCCTAAAAGCAAATTTATTTATTCGGCAGTACGTGTAAACTTAATTACTTTTGACTTTTTAAATTTATAGGACTAGATTCAACTCATGTTTGTGCCAGCTTTAACTAGCACAAACCCTGGCACCCGGCAGTAGCAGCAGTGGAAAGCCTGCCAGGGAGAAGGTGTTGGAAAGCAACAGAAGCTCCCTGCCAGCACAAGGCATCAGGGTGCTCGCGCAGCTTCTGGGGAGGGATGGCTGGATAAGCAGGCACGGCAGGTAGAAGATACGTTGGCTTGATAGTCTGTCTTTGGCAGGGCTCAGCTGGAGGCTTCAGTGTGTTACAGCTACCTCCTGCTTGAGGAAGAATTGCTGCAGTCCTACTTTCTTCTCTTTCTGGGATTAAATAAAAGAGAAGGTTGAGGTGGAGACCTTATCGCTCTCTACAACAACCTGCAAGGAGGTTGTAGTGAGGTGGAGGTTCTTCTCCCAAGTAACAGGCGATAGGACAAGAGGAAATGGCCTCAAGTTGTGCCAGGGGAGGTTTAGGTTGGATATTAGGAAAAACTTCTTTACTGAAAGGGTTATCAGGCATTGGAACAGGCTGCCCAGGGAGGTGGTGGAATCGCCATCCCTGGAGGAATTTAAAAACAGGCAGACGCAGTGCTGAGGGACATGGTTTAGGAGTGGTTTGGCAGTGTAGGTTTATGGTTGGACTCTGTGATCTTGAAGGTCTCTTCCAACCCAAGTGATTCGGTGATTCTGTGAAATGATGTCTGGGACAAGAGATAAGCATCCCTAGAACGTAAAGGTGTGTGTGCTTTGAGAGCCTTAGTGCTAGACCTGTGGAAGGAGCAGACTTGCAGAATGAATGTGGGCAAGGTGGTGTCAGTGATATCTCTGAAAGAAAAAGAGCATTTCTTTGTCTGGCATCCTGAGTGGGGCTAATGCTGGATTTGTTTGCCCATCATGCTTCTATGCATGCCTGTCGCTGCTTTTCCTAATACAGCCAAGCACTGCATGTTTGGTTATCCACTGTTCTTACGCCAAGCGTCAATACCTGCCTGAGTTCCTTGAAATCATGTTCACAGCAGGTCTGGAAAGCTTTTCTACTCCATGTGCTTATTTATCTAGACCAAAGCTGATACATTTGGAGAAAAAAAATCACAGGCAATGTTGGGGCTGGGCAAATTTGGAGAAGGAAGTTTGTTCCTTACCCCTAAAGCATAGTTCCTCTGATGATCTTAAACATTACCTTTTTGGTGATCAGGGATGTCTTTTTCATAACTGTTTTTTACCTAGAGGAAGACTGGTGTTTGTCTGTGAGCTGGAAGGGAGCTGAAAGGGGGAGGCAGTGGCATTTATATGCTTTCATTTAGTATTGAAGAAGTTTTTACATAAACTAGATCCTACCTTAGATATAATCAGGTACTGATTTCAGCAAAACAGGTGTTGTGTTGCAAAACAGAAAAGAAACTGCTCTAAATCCAAGTATTAAGCTGCTCCTTTTTTTTTTTTTAAAAAAAAAAAAAAGTGCTGTAAATTGTACCTTGTGAAAGACCGTTTAATTTGATTACAACCCTGGTGTAATTGTCAGGCTCTCCCCACGCAGAAACAGTTGCAGTGTCGAGTTTGGCACAGTGAGTCCTATAAGGCTGCAGATATTCAAGCACTTAAAAAGACACAGGCAAAGGTTGTTCTATTCACCATGGAAACAGATAATTCTCCTGTAACATTTTTCACTTTGGGCATCTAAGAAGTGAATTTAAGAACAGTTAAGTAAATTAAGGGATTGAGTGATGGCCTGGGTTTTCGGCATTAAGCCTGTGTTTTCTCGTTGCAGTAAAATCAGAGCTTTAATGCTATCTGAATGCGTTGTCTTGGAGTGAAGTTTCTTGTGGCCATTAAAATAAGTGATTTAGAAGTTCCTGCAATATGAATACTATATTTGAGCTATATTATTATCTGGCCTGTTGGAGTTTTTATAAATAGATTGCATTGTGTAAATTTGTGTTAAGGGACATTTTAAAAATGAAACTATTTACCCGGTTGCCCAGCACATCTCAGGTGAATGTGTATTCAGGGACTTTTAAGCAAATTAGTATCTGATGTAAAATATAATGTGCAGAGTTGTATACTTAATAATGCACACTGGAATAGTCTAGAGTAGGTCTGTTATGCTGAGTGTTAGGAAATACGACAGCGATAAGATTTTAGCTTTTGCCTTACTTGTGCAGTAGTTGCCTTTCAGGTCTAAGAATGTTGGATGCTTAAATATGGTTCTGCTCTGAAGACGATACTATGAAGTTCCTTCTCCTGTAGAGTCTAAGGAAACACTGCCAAAGAAACAGGTTCTTTTCCGCCCCCGCATAGCATCAGACACCATTCAGTTTCAGGAGGAGGATGAGAAGAAAATTTTCATTCCAGATCTAACTTTAAGAACATGTAGAGGGATTAAAAGTGGTTTTGGAGGAGGGTGGTGAGTTAGGTGCTGAACGTGGTGTGAGTTAGGAGACACAAGTTTCACCTACTCCCTGAGAAAGCCAGCAGCACAAAAAGTCCAATATAGTTCCATATGCAAGTGATAAAACCAGACGTTGGCAAATTAATCTCTCTTATTCACAGTGTAGGTTGTTAATTGTTCTCTCTGCTGGCTGTCGATATAATGTGAAATTTTCATTCCCCATTCAAGATGGAAAAAATTGTGGCTGAAAATGTTAACATTTGCATTTTTATTTGTTGATTTATTTAAAGGACAGCCTCTCTTACAGCAATCCATCACTCAGTGACACCCCAAATATGAATAATGTATTGTAGACTTGCGGTTACAATGTGTAATAAGTGCCAGAGACAGTAGAAGAATGTTAACTATGTTGCAAATGTAATATTTATCGACTCATAGTTTATTGCTTTCGAGGTTCAATAATACTGACCATAGGACATTAATATCACTTATCTTGATTTTAGTTGGGCACCTCTGTATGTAGAAATAACCCATCTATCTCATACTTAGAAAATAAATGTGAATTTTACAGTGCTTTGTAAGAAGTGCATTATAGGTTTCTTTGCTTAGTGCTCACAATTCTCCTTTTCTGCCTTCTCATTTACTTATATATGACATTGATCCCGCTGTAATTGCCTGACCCAGATGGTGAGCACCTCAGCACTCTTGTAGAGACTTTATTTACTGGCTGCATTATGATCTTGTGCCTCTGATGGTGTTTGGACCAGATCTCTCTTCCTGTTAAAGACCAGTATGAAAAGAGACTTTCAAGTAGTTTTCTAGTGCTTCTGTCTGAAAAGATGATGGCTGAGAGGCTAAAACAGAGTTAACTTCTCTTTTGGAAAAACATGCATAGCAAATAAAAATTGTCTCTTCTTTTAGAGGATTGTGGCTATCAGAAATAGAAGTGTTTACTTAGGTCAACAGTTGTTACAGACTTGGTGTTTATTTTAAAGAGAAAATTTTAGTCAATGAATAGAAATATATTTGAGCAATTTTGGAAGATTAGGATTTAAAATTCAGTGGTTTCAAGAACCAAAATTTTCTTGATAGTCTATATAAGAGAAAAAGCTTGCAATAAGGCTATGCTACGGTAGCAAATCAATCAGTGGTAGTCATTCCTATCTTACTCCAGAGTTTTGCTTCAGAAACTGACACAGACTAGTCAAACACTACTCCTTATCTATACTGTTCGGTTACAACCACTAAAAGCTTTGAAATCTCAGGGATGAAAAGCAGATGTGAACCCAGGACTGGGATCAAAACCAAATTTAACAATGGGAGTTTTCAAGCTTGTGTTGAAATCAGATTTCACCTGTGAAGCCTGGCTCTTGGGAAACTTGGAATTGGGTTGAACCATGAAAATGATAAGCCTTGATTGTATTTCGTGTTGTAGACATTGAGTAAATTTTGAAATGGCATTCTGTATTTACATCTGAGGTTATCAAATTTAACACATCATCCAGCTTCCTTTTCTTTACCGTGTGTAACAGGAACACCTATTTGTGTCAAAGCAGCCAACCCAATACCTGCTTTGCGATAACAGTTTTGGTGTGTCCGTTGCTGACAATGAAAATCATATTGGGAAATTCTGACTTGCAATGCAAAAGGATTAATGTTAATTAGCAACTGTTGGCTGTAATTGTCACCCTCATTAAAATGCAGAATTATGTATTTCTTAGTTATAAATAACCTTTCTAATTGTACTTGATGTATGCCAGTTTAATCAAAAAGTACACTTGCAAACAGGCAGATATTTGCATTAATCTAGCACTGGATCTTTGAGTTTTTTTGATCCTCTTTTATTCCGAAGTTGACTGGTTGGGGGAGGTCTATTACAGCTACATATCCTTTACATTTTTTTTTTTTTTTTTTTAGCTGTGTGGATCTGACAGGATTTTGTATTAAAATGAGGGGAAATGTCTTCTGGGAATGTTCAGTGCAACAGAAAATGTGTCAGTTTTGAAGTAGTTGGCAAGGTTTCCGTCATTCAGTGGTATGACAATAGCTTGATTGTAGTTTGAAAGTAGTAATAAGCAAAGGAAAATAGAGTACAAATCGTATTATGAAGCTGACTTAACTCTTTAAATTTGCTTCTTATTAGAATTTTCATTATTACCTTCATTACTTTTGTTACATTTTTTTTGCCCCCTGTGCTTTTGCAGGTACCATATTAAATCTTAAGTGAATGTTGGTTCACTGGATGTCATTCTTGTTTGCATTTAAAATCACAGCAATGAAAGCTTAGTCTCAAATATTTTTATGGAAAAATATTTTTTAAAAAGACATTTCAGGTTCCTTCTGTGCTTTGCTTTACCCCTTTGTCAAAAAACCTGGTTTCACTGTCTTTTCTTCCTTCTCTGATACTCTCAGCGCTCTGTGTTGTAGCTTTTAAACATTTTCTTGATTACTGTAATGGCAATTTCATAGAGAGCTTGGCAAAGCTTTCTACAGACCCTGGCAAATTAAGACCAGTCTTGGTTCCTCTCTTCATGGTTCTCTAAGAAACTGTTCTGCATGGTTCTGTTCCTAGCTCTGTAGTCACTTCTCAGCTCCTTCTCCTTCAGAGAAGTCTCCTTTTGCTTTTTTGGTTTGGGGTTGTTTTTTTTTTTTAGAGACGAGAAGAATTTAGTAATAATACATACATCTAACTTTAAGAAGCTGTTTTCCCAAAATATGGCTCTGTGATGCTTCCACTGTGTTGCTTATGTGTTAATGTAGCCCCCCTTTTTTCTCTCCTTCACCTTCCTGGACTTTTCAGGCTATAAACCCGTCGGGGCAGGATCCTGGCACGGTGCACCTCCGTGCTTGGTTGGTGCGTGTAGTAACGATGATTAACTGTGGTGCTAGTATCGTTAGGGTGGAATTCATCTCGCTTATCTTGAGACAACTGAACAAGTTACCCTCAGCTTCCTTTATGGTCGATGACTTATTTTAGGATCAGCTAAATCACCTTTTGGTGATACCTGTCTTTCCACGCACTGTAAAATAAGCCCGGAGTAATGCACACTGACATCTTATCCCTCTTGTAGCTGAATGTGTGGAACTGAAAATAAGTTGTTTGTCACTTATATTTTGATTATGGATTGGAGGCAAATGCAGGGTTAACATATGTGCTGCATGGTCAGTGCTGTGATTATTAAAACGGTTTTAATGCTTGCATTGTAAATAGGGTAGGTACCGAACACTTTGGGAGAGGGAGTGGATATATACGATTGTGAACATACAGCATCTTCCTCAGTGGAATGTGAGCTTTGAGATGTGGTAACGTGTTTAATAAAAATTGAGGTGATGGAAAGCTGGGAAAGATGGAAGTTGTCACTGCTTTAGAGAATCCTTTTTGGAAGTGACATGAAGTGGTGATGCCCTGTAACTTGAACATGGGTGACCAGGATACTGCGGTGTTTCGGAGGTCTGAGCAGGGCCTTGCATCCATCATTTCCCACCTCTGCTAGTCAAATGTGGTGTGCATCAGGAGGGGGTCTCAGCAGACAGACACAACTCTGTCTTCTCAGTTATTTCCGGCTGATGAATGGCCTACTTAGAAAAGAAATCCTTGCCTCTCTGTCCCTTAAGGACATTAACCAACATTTTATAGTGTTTGATTTGTCCCTTTTACAGTTATATATGTACTTTTTTTTTTCCTTCATGATATTCTAATTCTCTGCCTCAGTAAAGACATCTATCTTTTGTTTTTACTACTATGAATAGCACAGTATAAGCAGTGAATGCCATCTCATTATTTGTCCTTTCTCTAGGCCACTTATGAATGCATTAAAGAGTTCAGGCCCTAACAGATTTCTGTGAGGCTCCACTGGTGACCTCCCTGGCCGCTTTATAGCAGACCAATTTTAATATCTTCCCTTTATTTGCTGTCTTTTAACCAGTTGTCTGTCCATTAATGGATTTTCCTCTTAGTTTATGGCAGCTTTTAAGTCCTTGGTGATAGATTTGCTGGAAAGCTTCTGGAACTCCAGACAGACTATATAAACTGTATGTTCCTTTTTTGTATGCATAATAATTCTACAAATCTAGTAGAGGTCGCCAGTGAATTACTACTTAATATAAAGACTCTTCACCAGTATGTCAAGTTTATCAATTCTTTATTATAATTTCTATCAATCTGCTTGTTCTAAACATCAGACCTCATCATTTATAGATTTATACATAACTCCAGATCCCTTTAGAAAACCCCTGCATTTGCCAACTTTCAATGCCCCAGAACTGAGGCAGTTTTAGGCAATTAGTTGAATGTTACAGTTCATAGTGCAGCTATCTCATACTTGGGCTCCTTCAGAAGTTTAAGCAAGTTCAACCAACGAATCCCAGCAATTTATTATTGTTTATTCTGTTGATTTGTTCTGTAATGTATCTGTATGACACTTCAACTTCAGACAGGTTTTTTACCATGTCCTATGTGGCTTCGGAAACGTCCTAAGTTCCTGCATAGTGGATATGTATCAGCTCATTAAGCTTTTCTGCCATGGCCTTATCAAACTTAGGTACTCTTTTTTAACTTTATCACCTCTTGGCTTTCACAGATACTCAAACTTCTCATTTTTTTATATATTTAAAGTGTTATTTATTATTAGACTTTTAGCAGGATGACCCTTACTCTTTGGCTGTGATTTATTGTTTTCGTGTTGGTTTTGGTTTGGTTGTTTGTTTTTTTGGTTTGGTTTTCTTGTTTGTTTTGGTTTTGTTGGTGTTTCTTTTTCCCCTGAGTTTGTTGTTTGCTGTTTTCTTTATTTGGACCTGACTGGGCATAACTGTCTCCTTTACAGTTCCACTAAACTAGTATGACTAATCTTTTTGAAATCTTTCTTTATGGGTTGTGTGTCCTTTCTAGGAGCCTTAGTATAACTATTAGACAAATGTGTGCTATTTGCAAATCTTTTTACCCTTTTACCTGCCCCTTTTAATTTAACAAACTTTCTCATTAAAAATGAGAAATATTGTTTCCCCTTCTGAAGTGAAAGACTGCTGTAATGAATGTTTGCTCTGTAGACATGTTTAATCTAAGTACATCATTTGTGTTGTTACACCCCTTGATGTTGGTCATCACATCTGAGCTGGACTGCTCCCAAATGCAAGAGAGATTTTGTGGAATGAACAACAGACTAGGATTTTTCAGCTTGGAAAAGAGGTGGCTAAGTTTAGGATACTATTAAAAGTTCATAAAATCAAAAGTGACATGCAGAAAACAAATAGGGAACAATCCTTCATTGTCTTGTCTACTAGAGAAACTGGTGGCTATCAGACAGAATTGGGTGGTGGAACATTCAGGGCATGCAACATTTAGATAGAGAACAGAGGTCCAGTTAGCCTGTATCCTGACTACTCCTTGTTATTGTGTTCTTAAGTCCACATGCTCCAAGATTGTCATTGTGGTTTTCTCTAATTTATACAGCTTCTTATACAAAGGCATCCATAATACATGGAATACAATAATGATTTTTAAGTAACTACATGTAGATCTCTTAATGTTCTTGTTAAGACACTTATGATGTTGAAAAACCCAATATCTGGGTTTAAGTCTCAGTCTCATAATATTACATATCTGGAATTAATTCAATAGGACATAACAACAGAAGATTCGGGCCCTGATTTTTTCCTGGATAAGGTAACGTAATAACCAAGGTATCGTTCACGTTTGGGTAGGAATATCATGGCAGTGTTTCAGTGTAAAGACTATTGAACTGCTAAATATATTTTTGTTTTGTAGGCTATCCAACATTACCTTTGGGGAACCCTGAATCATGTAAACCTTCTAGGTTTCTCATACAGATTTGAAGGAAACAGGGAGTTGATGGTGTAGTCTCTGGTTACAGATCTTTGTTCAAGCTGAATGCACCAATTTTTACTGCAGGTGTCACTTTTTTCCTATGCCAGACTTCCTTTTCAAAAAGACATGTTATTGAACATTAAGTTTGACTTTGTGATGGGCTGTGATGAGAGCACTAAAATTATCTCCTCAACAATTAGATAATCTTAAAGGAAAAGAGTATCTTAGAGGTTTTTAACCATTTATTGAATTGTAGATACTGATTATATTTAGTATTTAAATTTCTCAGTGCAATGTGCTTTTAGCTCCCAGGTAATTGAGGTCACATGTGATAATTTTGATCTGTTTTGTATTGTTCATGAGGTAGTACTTCATTTATGGCCCTCCTGGGGCACAAAAAAAAAAAGTAAGTTAAATTATTTTTTAGCCTGAATGTGTTGAGAGGGAAATAATTTGAAAGCATAATGGAAAGTTAAGCCTTTTATTGAAAATAATATTGTCGGGTCGTCNAGCTCTCTCTGCTTCAGCAGAGGTGCCTTAAGTGTTGGTTTTCTCCTTTGGTTCTTCCCACTCGTAAGTTTTAAAGGATTTTGTTTTGATACATACAGCTGGAGAACACAGTGAAAAAATTTCTTTTAAAGTCCCTCTTTTTATAAAAAACAAACAAAGACATTCCAGAGTATTAATATGTAATTTATGTATTTAAAATCTTTCAAAGGAGATTCTCAAAGCCTTTAATGCCATTGTACTTTTAACTTCCATTTTTGCTTCATCTGCATTGAATCATCTTCTGCTACTTAAAACAGAAATTGGGTTTATTGAAACATTTCAGTTCTGATTATTTTTTAATAAAGATGAAGAAGTCTAACCTAATGAAATCACTGGAATGAAATGAGAAAAATTTAAAGAAATTAATAAGCTGAAGACTTGAAGATTTTATTAAGTCACATTTGGCTGTATGTTTCTCTGTGTGTACCCTCCTGGATCAGCGGGGTGAGAAACGTGCCTTGTAAGGAATGACCTTTGCACTGTTAGACTGACTTTTTCTGTTACACTTCCAGAAGGGTTACTGGAAACGCATTACCAATAGCACTTGTGTGCTAACTTCTCTGCCTGTGATCACAAAATTGTAGTTTGAGATGAGCAGTAATACTAAATTCAGGTTTCTGCCTCCCCCCCCATCATAATTCAGACCTATAAATACCTTTTGTAGAGTCTGTCAGTCTAACAGGTATCTGTGAAGCATCATAATGTATAAGCAGCTTTATGATTTATAAGTTTGCAGACTTTTTCGTGCTCTTAGAAATAAAATGCTTCCTGCTCCATGCAGATTATCTGCTAATTCAGTGTTGCACTGCTTACCGGTATTTCTAGCATAAAGGGTGCAGTTTGTAACTTGCTTTCCAAGTCTTGACTCTGACACGGCATGTTCTTGTAATTGTGCCTGTGCCCTGTACGTGGATCTGCCGGGAATTTTTCAAGCTCTGCTTTCATTCCAATGACCTTGTCCTTGCTGAGGAGCCTAACTTGTTCCAGCACTGCCTTCCCTTTTTACTGTAACAGGTGAAGCAATTCCTAGAAGGGCTTTAACAGTGCTCCAGCTGCTGCTCATCCCAGCTTCTGCTTGACTCTGTTAATTGCTCTGTGCATCCCTGTTCTTATCCATATGCTTGGAATTTGGAACCTGCATATCCACCTCATTCATAGGCAACAAACCGACCTAATAAGAGAGATGTCCTCTCCCTCCCCCTCCCTTGCCGAGTTCAAATCTCTTTCAATCTTCTTTTTCCTGTCTCCTAATGTCATCTCAGCTCCTAGTTTTCTAGCTGTGAAAGAAAAGCATTCTTTCTTAACCCAGTCTGCAGTGACAGCTAGATACTACTGTGATGAGCATCTGAAGCAACGTCTAGATCCCTAGAATGTATAGGCCTATTATAATTATCAGTTCAATTTTCTTGCTTTCACTCCTTCTGTTTTGTTATGAACTTTTTAGCAGCAGACCATTTCTAGCAGTGCACAAACCATAACATCACATGACACTGACTTTACTCAAACCAGAAGATTTTTGTGCCAAGGTTGTAACATTGTATCATTACTTCATTGTATCTGTGTGAAAATTTTAATTTCACGCCCTGCGGACTTCACTGTCTCTGTGCTCTCTGCTCGTGTTGTTGCATAGAAGGGTAAGTCCCTGGGTCACATTGATTTTGTAGTGCTGGGGTTTTTTTTTGGTTTTGGGGTGGTTTTTTTTTTTGGTTGTTGTGTTTTGTTTTGTAAGAGTTTTGTTTCCTTTGAGAGGTCTTGCTGTGAAGTTAGCTGGGGATTTCTGCCAGAAAATTATTTGTGATTGTAAAGTGAGGATACTAAAAGCATTTTTACTAAGTTTCTTAAAGTGTCCGTATGACCTTCTTATTCAAAAAGAAAAAAAATGAGTGTGGTTTGTGTGCTGCATTATGGTATATTTGTACATGAATAGATGCAAGTGATTTGGTAAAGTATGTGCGGAAGGGAGGTAGAACCCTTCTTTAAGTAAGTCATTAGGTTTCTCATGCATCCCATGTAGTTTTAATGAGTTGCAAATCTTCCTGGGCAGAAGTCCCTGATTAATGTTTAGATTGCTTTATGGGACTTCCCAGTTGGCAGGCGTGGGCATTTCAAGCTTCCTTGGCTGCACCACACCTGTGCTGTATGGGTAAGTCAAGAGTCCGGTCCTCGCTAGTCAGTCCTTGCCCTTTTGTCATATGCTGTCCGTGAGGTTTAATTTGTTTATGAAGGGAAATACCCCACTATGAAGTCACAGAACAGTTGAGGTTTGAAGGCACTGCTGGTATCGTCCACTCCAAGCTCCTGCTTAGACCAAGGTACTCAGATACCTTGAGGATACTCAGGTGACTTGTCAGATTTTTTAGTATCTCCAAGGACTCCACAACCTCTCTGGGCAGCCTGTGCCAGTGTTCAACCACCCACATAGTAAGAACACTTTTTTAGTCCCATTTGAATGGGATTTCTTGTATTTCTGTGTGTGCCCGTTAGCTAACTCTTGTCCTTTCACTGAGCACCACCAAGAAGAGACTGACTCCGTCTTCTTTCCTCCCCCAGTCAAGTGTTCATACACATTGATAAGATCACCCCGAGCCGCATTTGCTACAGGCTGAACAGTCCTAGTCCTTTCAGGTTTTCAAGTCAGATACTTCAATTCCTTAATCATCTTTGTTGCCCTTCACTGGACTCGCTCAAGCGTGGCCATGTCTGTTGTACTGGAGAGTCCAGCACTGAACACGGCACTCCAGCTGCATCCCACCAGTGCTGAATCGAGCGGAAACATCACCTCCCTGGACCTGCTGGCCTTTGTTGGCTTACATTCAGTTTTTTGTCTACTGGGACAGAGAGTCTCCAGGTTCTCTGCAAAGCTGCTTTCCAACATGTACTGGTGCCTGGGGTTATTCGTTCCCAAGCGCGGGACTTCACATTTCCCACTGTTGAATGTTCTGAGATTCTTCTGGGCCTGCTGAGGTCCCTCTTCGTATACTTTCTGGCCTCTTTCAGCCTAGAATATATTCAGAAGAATATGAGGATGAGAGACATAGGATCAGTCTCTTGAGCCGTTAAATGCCCTGCCTTATTTTGTAGCGTATCAATGACCTTATGTAGTTTCTGACAGAAATGTGGACTGTCTGCAGGTGTATGGTTATCGAAAAGTAATCCTGCAGAGCCCGAGATCATCCTTGCTAGTTACTGCTGGGAATGAACAAACTAAAATTTCACTTCCCTGCCCATCTGTTCAGCAACCGAAAGTAGGTAATTTATCTCGGTGGGACACCTACCACCTGTGTAAATTTTTTGAAAGAGGTTGTTAGCGTGCGATGACTACAGCCAAGGGACACTAGGCCTGAGCGCCTTGTACTCCGTGCTTTACTGCTGTTTTTTTCTGTAGGGTGCCTTCTAACTTGGTACGTGCACAGTGTCAAGCCTATTCAGTGCCTGTGTCCCTGTGAATCTTACAGCGACTCTCCCTGCTTTGCCACACGACATGCTCTTGTGCTGGATGCGTTCAGCTCCTCGCCAGCCGTCACCCTTCTTTGACATGCTAAACCAGGCACCACCAACACACTGTATTTTTTACAGCTACTGTTTTATCTCAGTGGCTTCTCTTGAATTATGTATCCTAATCTTTGATGTATGAAATCTCAGCTGATTTAAAGATTACCCCAGAGAGTTCAGCGCACCTGGAAATGAGCGGAGCAGCAGATAGTCCCAACTCTTCCACACCGAGTGCTGAGTAGGAGGTTTTACAGCACTTAGGCACTGGAACACAGTTTTCATGGCAGCGTTGTTTCTTGGTGTATGGTCTGCACCCAAGCAGTCAGTATGCTGGGTTGCCAAGTATTTGAACTCAGTTGCAACATTTGTTCTCAGGTAAATTGGCATGAGCGAGTTCAAATAAAGAGCTGGCAAATAGGGAGAGCCTGGGCTGTTCTCTTAGGGCTGGGCACCAAGGGTTTCACCAGATAAGGTACCCAAAATTGTGTGTTCCTGTCACTGGAAGGTGAGTAGAACAGGGTAAGTGAACGCAAATCTGGCTGAAAAGCGCAGTTGGTGTCTGATGTGCGGCTTCTGAGTACATTACGAAGGAAAAATAAGCAACTGAGCATACACTACAGCTATAATGTCAGCAAGATACAGAATCATGAGCCGTATAAAGCCTAAGCACTCTAGCCCGTGAAGCATGCTTCAGTTTCTTCAGTCAGTAGTGTGGTCACTCTGCTCCCTGAAGAAATTAGACTTTATATGAACTGCAAGATCTTATTCACCTCGCTTATGCTAGCATAGCTGGCATAAAAGATGATGCCAGTTACTATGTCATTAGCATTAACGAAGTGATACCAAGTAAAAGCTGAGAGCAACAAGCAGAGCTCAAGTTTGTTTTCACAGTCTGGCCAGAAAAGTGTGGTTTTTGCGAGGCAAAGTATGTCTGTTCTCTGTATTTTGACTGTTACTGTACCTTAAACTGAAATTCCTCTGGATTTCTAGGCAGTTTCAATGTATTAGCTCCCCACCTGTAAAATCCTGTAAAATGTTCTTTCTTCTCTTAAATGTCCTGCTATGCACCCAGCTCATAAACAGAGAACAGCAAGGTATTGTTTTTTTGCTAATAAATGTTCTTTTTAAAGTCAGAAGTCTGACTGGACACTTTCTTCTCACCACTTGGTTACTTATTCCCTTTCTCTTTTCCTCCCTGTTCCCTACCAAGGGACAGTTAGCACAAGCACGAGGGCTATTGTCATGGCCTTGCTGTTCCAGGGATCAGGAGCTGGGAGATGTTTGCATTTACCTCTGGAGCGTAATTCTGACTGATGGGTTCTTATCAGGCTTGCCAAGTCCATCCATCCAATTGTCTATTTCTCTTTGGAAGACCAAGGAACCATAAAGTTGAAAACTGTGTTGTATTTTTGGAATCTGAAATTTCAGACAATGCATTTATGAATTATTTATGGGGAATATGTTTTCAGTAATGTGCAGCATAAAATGGAATGAATGCGTATCCATACTTGCCCTGAACTCTCCAAAGCGCATGCTAATAAACAGAATGATAACCTACCATCACTTTTGCCCTGTAAGATTTACAGTGCAAGCACTTTTTTATGTGGTTTAATTCAAGTCAGTTTGTCAACTTAAAGCTCTAGTGTTTTGTTTTAAAGTGCAACTTGGTGAGTGATTTTCTATTACTTAAAGAAATCTAACTGCTTTTCCCCCCCTATTTCAACCAGAGTTAGTGTCTGTAAATTTTTCTAGTCATGCTGGCATAAAGCCACGCTAAATTATGCTTTAATTCACAATTAGAAGGAAGTGGCAACTGTGCAGAGCAGCAAACCTTTCATTTAAAATAGCCATTATACAAGATCATGATTCTACAGAATGATTAAGATATTGAAGAATAATTAAGATATCTTTAGATTTTTGGCTATTTAGAAGTGCTGGGCTTATTTAATTTTCTTAAAGCTCCCTGAAACAGCTTTTTCCGTAATGACAGTAGTACAGGACTCTATATTATCGGAGCTTGGTGTTTACTGGTATCTGAATTGTCTAACGGTAACTTGTTTTCACTGATATAGCTGACAGGGCAGAGATAATTAAGAAACAGAATTATTTGAGTGCTGGATTTTGCTATTAAACACTCTGTGCCACAGCAGAAGAAATTAAGCTGACAGGCAGAAAAGATCATGCAGATCCACAGGAAGAGTTGGTGTTTAGGTACAGCAATTGGCTGTATGTAAAATATTTCATGAGGATAGGAGAAAAAAAAAAAGGAAAAGAAAAAGGTAAAATAAATAATTTCCAAGCATTCACTGAGGCATCTCATTTCCAGGGTGTAAAATAGAGAGCTTGCAATACCTGTTCACCCTGACACAATAAACTGCAGCAGACACAGAAGAAACCCAAGACCCAGTGAACCAGTGGCAGAACTTCCATTGGCTTCCATAGGGTCATGATTCCACCCCGATATATACTTAAAACTACTGCAGTCCGATTTTGCTCCTCTGCTCAATGAGGTTTTAAGTCTTGCGCAGCTAGTAGCAGTTCTTACCACAATGGTTAGAAAGTCCATGAAAGCTCACAGTTCAGTAACTAAATGACAAGGTAAAAAGCTTTGGAATCATAAAATGGTTATAAGTGCTTGACCTAAAGCTATGCAGATCTCCCAGTGACTGTATAATTGAAGCAAAAAGTTGATTTATTATCTGGCAGGCTGGGAATTTGGACTGAACTTGTGGAAAAAACACAGATTGCTAATCCATGTAAATGATGATGGACTTTGCAAGCTGTATGCAATGAGGGATTTTTCCCCCCCCCCAAGCCATGCCCCTTAAAATTACTTATTTAGTACCCACAAAGTACAGGGTGTAAGACAGTTCCAGCCTTGCCAAAAGCACACTGGGAAGAAGAGATGTAAATGTGAAAAAGAAATCAAAACAAAGGGGCAACACTGAGAGTGGCAGAGAGGACGTGCAGAATTGCGCTGATTTACGTATGCAACCCTTTGTTAAAGGCTTTAGTGCATTTTAAAAGAAAAAGCACAATTTTAAAGGTGATTTGTTGAATTAGTTTGCTTTCAGGGGAAAGATGCTTGGAGACAAACTTGTAAGAGCAAAAAATTGAGAAGGAAGGCTGTTAAGGCAGGAGAAGTAGGGGGATCAGGTATGGCAGAAAAGACGACGACAGCTTAGTTTTGGCCCAGAACAATAGAAGGTGAAGATCTTGCTGAAGATACGCTGTGATGACAGAGTGCTTAAAGGGAATAAAATCTAAGCATGCTCTGAAGTGCAAAGTTATTATGTAATATCACAGCAGAATCAGGGCCCCAGGTGCTGTACATACACTGAGGTTCATTTTCTCACCTGAAGAGCTTTCAGACTTGATGAGACACAAACGGGTGTGTGGGAGGGGAGAGAAGGACAATACAAACAGAGTGATTGCAGAGGTGCTTGTTAAACACCATGGCAGTTTTGTGGTTCTATAATTTCTTTTATCCTAGAACTTCATTCTAAATTTTTCTTCTCTCACTGGCAGATCTGGTTTAAAAGGTTTCTTTACTTCCCAGCAGTCATGTCTTCGTTCACTGTCCCCCCTCCAGAATTATTACAACCTCAGTTATGCCAATTCAGCTGCCTGCAGCCATACCTTAAAAGAAACAATCTCAAGGGTTTTTTGTTGTTGCTTTTTAGCTACTAAAAGCACACAGAGGCAAAAACAATTAAGAAGCCCTTTCAGTTGTATTTGACAGGTTGGCAACATGGCAGCAGGATCTGAGCGAAAGTCTGATGAGGATGTAGTAGAAAAGGCTGAGTTGCCAGGAGCAAAGAGGTAGGATAACTGAGGACTGGGAGCATCGAGACGGGAGTGTGGAAAGGTGAGGAAGGCAGGTGGTCGTCTCTGGCTACCAGATGAGTGAAAATGGCATGTTTGTGTAGCAGGACGAATGAGAGCAACAGTAACTCGTTTCAGTCATGACAGCTGGTTGGGTGCTATTACAGGTGAAGCCAGGGTGAAAAATGAGAAGGAAAAATCTCTTATCAGCCCTGCCTTAGCTCCAAGTTTTTTGAGATGCTGTTGCTGGGTCTGGTGTCCTTTAGTGCACTCACTGGCTCTGCTTGGTATGCAAAAGGCCAGGGGCAAACCAGCAGTGGTCAAGGCTGGGTCCTCTTCAGCTCTTTACTACTCTTCATCACATTGGGGAGTCAGGGTTGTCCCGTAAAGCTGCCAATCTCAGCTCAATTTGTTTAGCAAACGTGTAATGTTGTTACTCAGTTCTGCTGCTTCTCTCCAAATTTGCAGAGGAGTGCAAAGGCTGTAATCACTGAAGCCGTTTTCCACAAGATGCAGCGATAATTGTTGGTAACCGTACAAAATGAGGCGTTGAGGGTGTATGGGTCTTGCAGCGTGCAGCAATCTGTTGCAGTCCCATGTATGGACACACACAGGTGAGAGGGGGACCAGCGGAGCGATGAAGCAGCAGCAAAAAGGCCGTTGTCATCCCGAGTCCGCGCCGAAAAAAGCTGCATGAGTGCTGGAGGGAGCTGGTCTCCTCTCTGTGTCTGCGTAACCCCAACAGGGCAGTGTGGTGCTCATTTCTGGGTGACCGCTTACTGGAAAGATATTGTCAAAGATCAGAGTGGCAAAATCTGTTGCTATGCTAGAGGTATCGATTTATGAAAGAAGATTAAAATACGTGTGGCTCAGGTAAATGTTTGACTGAGACTGGAGCAGAAGGGAGAAACGTAATATTGTTCAAATACCTAAGAAGTATTTGCACCAAAAAAGGAGACGGATTTCTCAGTGCTGTGCCAGATCTTTAGCTATAACTAATAGTGTGAAGCTGGGAGGAAGAAAATCCTTTTTGTTTATGTTTAGTTGGCTATCGGAAACATGTTCTTGTTTGTGGCGCATACCTTTTCCTCCCACAAAACTCTGAAGCAAAAATTCATGTAACATTTGTGCCACTTCCCATGCTATTCTGATCTCCTTAATTGTGTGTTATGTCTTTCCCCCTGGACTTTGACTTGTCTATTTAGACTGTGTGCTCTTTTGGAGGGAGGATCACTCTTACAAGTGGTTGTAGAGTGGGTCCCCCTGATCATGATCAAGGCTCTCTAGGTTATACTGTAGCTATAAATAAGTAATAATGGTAATGATAGCATGAGATATACTTGGCTGTCGAATGACTTCCCAAGGAGAATAGCAAGAGGCTGATTGTTAGCAACAAATGTGAGGAAGCACACTGTAGGGAACGGTTCTCCGTCAGCAGGGAGATGGCTGGGTGATCTAATAAGTCTTTTCCTTCTCTAGGCTATGATTCTGTGAATACTGCCTTGGAGAGTTCTCTAAAAGTTTCTGATACTGTAAGCTCTCTATTATGTGGATGTGGGTTTTACAGTACTCTGGGAGGCTCTTGCTGAGGACGCTGTGTAAATATATTCTGTTTTACACTGTGTGATGTATTTTAAATAAAGGGCTCGTATCTTTCTTTAATTGCTTGGAAATATTCTGCAGTCTGATCTTTTTCTTAAAGAATTAAGAAACTTTGAAATGCCTTTGGAAAGTACAGAGCCATTACAGGCGCGAAATACATCCCAACCTGGAGCTGGTTTAAATCATGTTGAATTTGCCACCTCCTGTATCTCACAGTGAAGTGTCTGAGTCCCAACCTGCATGAAAGTAAAATGGGAATCTCAGGCTAACTGGCACAGTCCATTTGTCTCTGATTCTCAGTTTAATCATCTTCATTCGCTTGATGTTTCAGGCTCAAGAATTGCACTTCTTTGTGTTCTGTTTGTTTGTTTGTTTGAGCATCTTGAGAGTTAGTACATGGGAATACCACCTGAGGATGTTTTTTGGTCACTGGAGATGCAGTTCACATGTGAAAGGCAAGGTCCCCTATCCTGACTTGTGGCCAATAAGAGTCATCAATACCATGCCTACCTGGTACTGCACTTGGAGCACGTGGTGACAATTTGTGAAGCCCAAGGCTTCCCAGAGTTTCACAAAAGCTTGTGGATACACAAGCCTTGGTATGCACACATTTAGATTTCTATGTGTACTTTTGGTCTCTGCCTCTGAAGAGAGACACAGGGGAAATTAGAAAAGGTGCACAGGACAGTTAAAATGATCAAGGAAATGAAGGACCTGCCATACAGGGAGAGATCTGAAAGCTATGCCTTTAGATAGGAAAAGACTGAACGAGAAAATGATCAGTGTTTGCGAAGTTGTGAGGGTGGTGGATAAGTTGAGAGTGCAGTGGTTGTTCAGCAGGTCCCACCATGTGAGAGAGACTAACTGCAGTCAATCCTTAAAAAGTACTTGATGACACTAGCAGGATATCAGATTAAAACAGATAAACAAAAGTATGTCTTTCAATAGAATTGAACTTCCTGAGCTTGCTGTCACAGGACATTGTGGAAGCAGCAGGTTGAAAAAGGAGTTAGGCAAATTTGTGGTCAACGGATCGCTACATGGATGTTGAAAGGACAAGCCAGGGACGTACCTCTAGTGTCCCAAATGCAACGATTGTGGATGCAATAATAAAGATGGCAGAAGGTGTCTAGGGCTCTTTAATTTGGGTAGAGTTCTGCCTGTCATCCATAGAGCCTGGGTTAACTTGGGGGTGGGTGATCAGTCATCACAGCCAGTTTTTCCAGATAACCTCAGGTTCTATCAGTAGTGTGGTGTCTTCAGGTTTGGGGTAGGTTGGAGGCTGAGGCTGCTTTTTATCTGCATCAGGTTTTTGTCTGCTTTTGTTAGCCTTGTTTGTTCCAGCCAAATAGACTTTTGATATTTTCTTTATAATAACAATAAGCTCGGTTTCCTTTTCTGTAAAATGGGTCTATTCCTTACCCCTTGAATGTGTTTTTAGCTGTATTTAGCATTTGTAAAGTGCTTAGAGGCAGGCGATGTTTTATGAATACAAAATAGCGTTAGGCTTTGTACTTTGGCACAATACTGTACTGTAATTCAAAGGCAATTCATGTAACATTAGTAAATCAGTTTGAACTTTATGTTGAAAATATAAGCAGCAGTATAAAAATAAACCTTTTTATTTCCTCTGGTATATACAGTTAAATAAAGTAAGCCTATACAGCTACTAATCTCCAAAACCGTATTGCCAGTGTGCTTTGTTGAAATGCCATCACCTTGCAGAAGAGACATTCTGTGTGTTTTGTACACATTTATGGTTGAAGAATAAATTTTCAGAGACTGTAAATGAAAATATATCTTTGAACATTGTGATCAAATAATAACTGACGCTGCTTGTTTAGAGAAATATACATATATCTCACTACTAGAGTATTTATGACTCTAATAAGTTCAGTTATTTTGCCTTATGGGGAAATTCCTGCTCCTCCAAATATCAAACTTGTTTGGGGTTGTGCTGTTTTTTCAGGAAGGAACAAATTATATTATTAGTTAAATGGGACTGTGCAATATGAAAATACAATAGTGTGATTTAAAAAATGAACGGCATGTAAGAAATATAATATACCAGCAATGGAAAACAGATGAACATTATAAATTCAGTGATGTATCCCAAATGTCTAAATAAATAAATAAACATCACTGTTCAGCCAGTTGATGAAAAGATGTTACGCTCACCTTCAGGAGCACCATTATCTCTAATACCCTGCGCAGTAATGAGTTTGGTGCATCAGTCTTGCATAATCTGACCATTTTTTAGGTACTATACATTGTGGGACTGTCTGAACTCTGATTCCTCAGCAGATTTTATTAGACAGAATACCAAGTGGTTTCAGGTGATTTCTCAGCAACCATCCTGGGAATAAGTGTTCTTATGGTTCTTGGAGCGACAGCCACATTTGCGTGTTTGTCATAAAGCTGGGAGAGCCTTCCTTCCCATTCAATTTGGAAACAGTGCAAAGTAAGATTCACCTGTAGATGTTCAGAGAGTTGTATTCCTGCTGCACTATGAGTGAAACAGACATACTGTGGAAGGAAGGATTGGCTCTGTGCCAACCTGTGTTTATTTTTGTGCTGATTTCCTCTCTAAAACATGGACATTTAATGAGCTGTTATGAATTGTAATGCTTTATGATGTTTCCTGTTACCTTAGTGATGGACTACAAAACACTTTTACATTAAGTTTATAGGCTCTACTAGATACTTCTTTAATTAGGAGGCAATGCTGAAAGTTTCTGATAAAATTTCCAAAAATGTTTCAGTGGCTGAGAAGCCAAATTTCCAGCAACCTGTGTTAATTGTACAGGGGAGATTGAGGGAATACTGCCCCAGCACTGTACAATGCCTGACCAGGATGGATTTAGCCACTGAGGTCACAGTTTTGCACTGACCCAGCTGTTCTGGCTTATTCCTGGTGGTGTACCTAGTTCTTGGATAGTTTGGGCATCTCCATGCTGCTCTCTGAGCCATGCTTGGAGTTTTACCTTCTACATTAAAAAGCAAAAGTCAAATTTATCATGAAAGAAAAGCTTCAGAGTTTACCTTGGTCTGTTTTCTCTGCTCCCATCTCTGTCTTCTTGTGTGTGGCCTTACCTTCCTCGTGCTTTGTACACTAATTCTTTGTGTTCCCTTTTCTGATGGTGTTTTTGGAGATTTTATGATCAGATTACATTCACCAAACACTAGCTATCTAAATAGTTAGACTTCTAACACAAACTTGTAGAACTTACAAATTTTCTTCTCCCGTGATGAATCATGCAGACTTTGAAGCTATGAAAGGTAGGTGAAAAAATACACGTGGGGGAAGTGTTAAAACCAGGCTTAGAAAAGAGATTGTTTTCCAGTCTGTTGTGGAGGTGCTTATTGACTTTCCAGCACACTGGCAAATGTACCAAAAAGGTGAAGACAGACTGAATTATCACCGTCCTTAAAGGGACAGTTGTCCACCTCACTTTCCTTCTGTTGAGAGAGCAAAACCCATCAAAGAAAATGTGTGTAAGCATCTAGCACTGATGGGACATTTGGTTGCTTGATCGAACATCTATACATGAGGGATTTCTGTATGTTGCTTAATGTGCAGTGCTGATACTTCCAGAGAACACTTGGGATTTTTCCTCCTTGGGAAGCAGGAACAATATGAGAGCACCCTTGGCTGTTAATTTGCATTAAGAGAGCATTTAGTATCCACAAGCCAAATTTGCCAGTTAAGTTTGTCTGTTCAAAGTGTTCTGACTCTTGGGTGACTGATCCTGCAGCTTTGACTTCATTGCAGTCATTAACTGTTGTGTTAATAATAATATAATAATGAAACCTGTTTTTTCTTATGCATTTATTCAGGTCACGCAAGGAATACATATCCTGGTTTTAGAAAAGGTTGCATGTCAGGATTTGAGCATTCTGGCTGTGTCTCTTTAAATACTCAGATACAAATAAATGTTGAGAAAATTGTCTTTCCGAGCTTCAAACCATTCTAGCTCTACTCTTTTGCCTCCAGCCAGATGCTGTCTGATGTTGCCTAGACAAACCAGGGCAAACCATTATCATGGGATTAAACACTAAATACCTGCAAGGAGCATTCTCTTTATCAGATAGCGCTGTGTTAGCAGAGTTCATTCACTTTATTGCATATATAACTGTGATGTCAAATAGACTGATTTACAACACCTGGTCTTTTACATAATCTTTGCTATTTGCTGCGCTTGTAATCTGCCAAATCATTTAGCCTTCCTGATAGCAGAAATGCTGTAAAACTTAGATAAAGTTGCAGGAGAAATGAACTCGAAGGTACTGCTGAAATCTAGGGCCTGCACGTTTGCTATAAATGCACTGACTGGTTTGGTTTCCCCCTACCTAATCTGTGATTGAATGTGGCTGCTGGAGAAATTGAAATTTTATGATAGCACTACAGTCAGAGGCGATAAGCGTTTGTATGCTAGACTAGATTAATCTAAAAAGAAGTTTTAGGTGTGGCTAATGAAACCAGTGTATGTGTTAACTGGGTTTCTCTGGGGTTCAAAGCATCTATGTATATCTATATAGAGTCTAGTCCAAAACTTTCTCTGTGTGAAAAGTCTAATATAGCTATGTGCTGGTTCTCACTATCAGCGTGGCTTATTCCATCTTACATTGGAGATATCTTTAAGGAGTCTCAGTTTTTAGAGGGTACTTTCTGAATGCTAATACAAACAACAGACCCCTCTAAAAATGGCCTTGCTTGGTTACCCAAAACCCCCATGTCCTTCTGAAATTCTTGGTTAGGGTAACTGTAAGGCATCACATTTGCACAGGGTTAGCCACTTACATAGTCCAATTGAAACAAAACTAAAGCTGTACTTTTTTTTTAACTCACTCATTTTTTGCTATTGGGGCTGATTTAAGCAGACAGATAATAGCAGGACACACAGACAAGCTTAAAATGCGAAAAAGAAATATGCAAAATGGGTTTCTGATTGGGTGAAATGCAAGCTAGTACATCTGAAGGAAGATAAAACAATCTATCGATAATCAAATAGAGGGTAAAGCCCTGTGAGGCAGTAGTGTCAAGTCAGACTGTGTTAGAAATGATGGTGACCCTCAGATTGGAGGAAACCATAGAAACTGAAGGAAACGAGAGATGACTTTTCCGAGCAATCATAGCGTAACTCCACTGGTTGCCATTAACATCAGTATTAACCCACCAGTACCACAGCTAACTAATTCCTTTGAGCTGAGGAAGTACGTCTGTCTCAGACATAAGTACGGGTTACCTCGTCGTGGTCGGTGTTCTGATGATGGCTGGGACGTAACGCTCACCACTGGAGCTAATGAAGGATATTCTGCATGGTGTTGCTAGTTTAGGGAAGGAAGTCTTTTCATCTGATGCTGCTGCTGCTGCTGCATGATGCTGTTGGACAAGTGGTAGTCTGCCTCTGGGAGACACATTGGCCGCTGCTAATCTTTCACGTCGATAAACTTGTGAATAGGTGTACTTAAGAATTTTTCATCTCATCCAAGTTAAGGAACCTACCCAAGCTGTCTGAATTAGTTGCTTAGTCTTCCTAGGCTCCCACTGTCCTGAAAGGAAAAGCAGGCTTTTCTCAGAGCAGGAAACAGCTTGAGATGTTTCCTCACACTATGGACGAACTCTTCGTGCTTACAAGACAGGGACCATATGGAAACCAACCAGCTATGCTGATACCTTAGTTTGGGTGCTGTGAATAATGTTCTCTGCATGTAAGTCAATGAATATATGAATTATTTCAGTGTTGGGAACATCAGGGAGGTTGGTGCTAACAACAGGATGGAACAAAGGGGGCTTTTGGGTAAAACTCTTGAGTGATATCTCTTAGACTGGAGAACGTCCTCCCTGGGGAAGCAGTGGAAACAGTATTGTTTAAGACATTTAAAACTGGACAGGAGAAAATATATTGTAATGATCAATCCTGTGCTGGTATTTAGATCAGCTCTTGCCTTGTGTGAATATTAATAAGAAGTCTCTGTCTGAAGTAACTGCCATTATTCAGTGTGCATTACCAGCTAACATTGGCTTGCAATCTTCCCCCCCATTTGTACTCGCACTTAACGGACAGCCTGAGTAATGTTTAGCACCTTTGCCTTTTCTCTTGGTGCCTCAAGTGTTGATTTTGTATTGCCTTGCTTAGATTATACTCCTTCAGTGCTTCCACCAGACAGACCATATAGTGTATAGAGATTTACAGGAAGCACGTGTCATTTGTGGCAATAATAATAAAGTCTCCTGCTATTTTCAAATCCCTGGGAAACTAAATCAAGTGTAGAGGTCTATTCGAAGAAGTGCAGCATGTGTATAAGTCACCTTACCATTACCTGTGTGGGTCTGCCTTGTACTTGTTTGGTGTATTTGGCTGTCATATCTCTGAAGTCTGTCCTCGGTCTCCGGAGTGCGACTAAGACATTACACACCTTAAAAGGAAAAGCTGATTAAACAGCTTGGAATAACTTGAGCAACCGTGCTTCGCTTGCCTCTCACTACCTCTGGCTTGGCGTTCCTCATAGGAACCCATACACCAAAATTTGCTCTGTGCTGGTGGCCCCCGTCAGACAAATCTAGGTCTGATCTGAATTATGAAGGTAGGAAGACTGGTTTCAATTCTTGCACGATGCTGTGATACTTAACAGAGCTCCATTTTCTCGGTGTGTTTCTGTAGGTATGAAGCCTCTCTTCTCGACCTGGTTGAAGCTATGAGTCCGATATCTGTCCCGGGACACCTCTGCAGAGGATCTTACGACAAGAACAAAATGCACACACCTTGTCATGCAAGCCACAGGCCGTCCTCTTGGTACCAGACCCTTCGCAGCTCCAGAAGCAGAGAAGATGAGCTAGAGGAGAGCCGGCTCCTCGAGGAGATTTTCTTCATTTGACATGCCTCATTGGTCTACAGTCCTTCTGTAGAATTTTTAGGACCTTTTTATTGCTGATTTATTTGTGTTGAAGTACCTTTTTTAAATTATTTGAGTGACAACTGCTTGTATTCCCTTTTCTAAAACATAGCTAGTTAGTATTCAGTTTCGTTTTGGTTTTAGTAATCATGGTGCAAGAACATTGTTGGGATAGACCAATCAGAAAGTGTTAACCTTTTTTTTTCCTAAACCTTTCATGTGCCAAGTAATCATACTAAAGTAGAATTTTTTTTTAATCTACAACATTTTCTAATAGATTGAAGTCACAGTTTTGCCAGCCTCATATTGGAAGTATATTTCATTATCGATTTTTAGCTCTAAAGCAGTTTGCAAGAGCTGCCTAACAGTCAAGAACCACCACGTTCAAAGTAGATTATTTTCTAATTAAACAAGTCTGTTTAAAACCTGGCATATTATAAAGGTACAAGCACTTTAGTAGTGTTTTCAGTGATTTTATGATCTACTTTTTCCTGCAACATTCTGATATTTAACACGCTGGGTTTTTAGGGAGTATATTGTAAGCTCAACTATACAGTGTCTAATAACGTTAATAGACAATGTTGCAGGCTGATGTACTAGGCATCCATTTGAAATATATTCCTCTTTAAATCAGTGCTATTTGACAGAGTTTATGTGCTGGGTAACCTAACCCTGAAATAGCAGAACACAGTCAGACATTGTAGTGGTCCAAAACCTATTTGATGTACTTTTCAAGATGAAATATATAGTAGTGGTAGTATAAGAACAGTCTTAAGACATTTTCACTAACTTGCACTATTTTGATCCTGTATCCAGGCTCGATTGTAAATAAGACAAATCAGTAATTATTTCCACTAGCGGCTTGCAATGCACATTTCCCTGCCAACTTTAATTATTCATGTTGTATCTATTTCAGTTTATTTAAATGCACTTCCATCTACTGCATGTACTTGGTTATTTAAAGAAATGTGCCGAATTGGTAAAAATGACTGCAGATTACAGGATTAATGGTCATTTTCTCCACAATGCAGTGTTCATATTTTATTGTAACAGTAGCCACCAGCATGCATTCCTAGAAATATGAGGCTAAAATACTCATTTTGCACTAAAATTGCAGCAAGGGAAAGGTAGCGTTGAGCCAGTACGGGCAAGTTCTAGGCCATTTGCTCCCAAACACCACTTCGTGGGCCAGTACAGCTTTTCTGACAGTCTCTTTAGGCAGCCCTGCTTATCTTGATGGCAGTGAGTTGTGCGTACTGACCCTTGGGGTATTGCTGCTGCCTGCCTCCCCCCTGCTTGCTCCTGTGCCACGTTTGGTGCCCCGCGAGGAGCTGGCAAGACTCATCCATGAGGCCCATGGTACATCTCTGATGAGAGCATCAGTGCCGGATATCTAGCATGCGCCCCTGTTGCTCTTATAGCAATGAAACAAAAGGAGAATGAAGGGGAAGACGAACCTCAGGTTACTCTGAGCTGTTTCATTCAGACCTAGTCTTAAGCAAAAATTAGGTGATACCCTTCTCTTGCGTCCCAGATGAATTTTAAAAGCTGCTTGGAGGAGTTTAAAGGAGTGAAGCAGCATTACTGGACCGGAAAATGACTACTGTGGAAAGGCTCTGCTTGGTCTGTCCTGCTGTCAGTGAAGTATTGTAGTTCTTTCCGGTATGTCCATGTGCTGTTGAATGTCCCTCCTGCTCTACTCCTTGAGCCTGTGAAGGCACAGGTTTCTCCTTAAAGCCCTCAAGACGTATTGACCTGACCCAAGTATGCTAGGTGGGGAAATAGGTTTTCTGTTGGCTGAGTGTTCTTCTTCTTTAAGAGGTCAGGGAAAGAGGGGAAAGAAAAGAAAAATGTACAGGGAGCAGCAGAAAAACTGAAAAACCATGAAGAAAAGAGCATCACATAGACTTCAAGGTTTTCGGGTTGGGTTTTGGTGTTTCTTAGTTTTGTTGGGAGTTTTTTTTGTTGAAGTTTGGCATTTATAAAGAAACAGTTTTCTGATTTCAGTCCAATTGCTTCTCTTCTCTTTTCCAGGTTGACTGAAACTTTAATTGCCTTTTCTAATAAGTGCTAACTGACCTTTTGAAACAGCGAAAAATACATGTATACCTCTTGAAAGGTGCCTTTGTGTACCCAGTTGAGAACACTGCGTGGGAGCTTTCTGTTCTTTGGTTCTTGTGGTTGCCAATACTGAACTGCTTTAGGATTCCTTATGATCCATTTTGTTCATTAACAATGCTAATTCTGATGGTGACTTTTGACTTGAATCTATATTTTGGTAGTAGCTCGCTTTAAAAGGACATTGTCAGGATTGTGGGTGCTAGGCTTAAGGTGCTGTCCATCACTCAGAGCTACATGGGAGGCATACCTTTATGAAGCCAAGAATTGTAGAATTAAGGTGTTTGAAATGTCTGATGGGTGCAGACCTGCCTCTTTTAACTGTCTGTGAGACGTGGGCCAAGAAACAAAAGCTATTAATTTGGTAGCCCCTGTGAAAAATCATTTTTTATAATGCTGGCTCTTGCTCTAGTTATCAGCAGTACGTTAGGAATAGTGTTTAGCAGTCAGTGCAAGCAAAGATATTTTGCCATGAGGCACTACAAAGTTGAAGTTATTAAAACATTTATAGCCTTAGAAAAAAAAAATCAATGATTGTCAAACGGGAAAGGACAAAATCAGTAGCTGGGACTGGGAGGGGAATTGTTTTCCATCTGCTAAAACAGTAGAGGAAATGCAAAAATTAAACTAGCAAAAGCAATCGCTTGACAGTGTCCTTTTAGGTTTAAGCTCCTATATTAGGAAGCTGCCACTGGGGAGCTAGGCCAGCCATAGATTGTCCAGAATGTTCCAATGTTCCCAGTTAATATACTTCAGCTGCACATCGGGCTGTGTTTTACATGAAGCTTTGTGGAGTAATATGACTTCTGCTAAGGCTCCCACCCATGCCTTCACTTTGTGTTCTTCCTGAGCTGCTCGTACACACGCTCCTGCTGAGTGTCTGTGTAGTCATTGCATTTGTGCACCTGTAGCGATCACACTCTGTCCACTTCTAGCCTCTCCAATCTCACTGTTGAATCCCATTTTAAGTGTATATTTACATATGTGTGAGGTCTTAATCTAATAAATTATCTAGGGGTTTCATTTAATCTTCCAGACGTTTTGTTTATTTGACTTATCTACTGGTTTGTTTTGTCCAGCTCAGATGTCAATTCTTTCACTGACAATGTGTTCCACTTTCCACATCATCATATTCTGTATATATTGTGAATCTCCAGTTTGCTAAGGCAGGCGAGGAACTCATTTTGAGTCTTCTCTTCCTCTCCAGGATGTGGGTTTTGTTGTGAGCAGCATAAAGTGGCGGAGCGGTCTCAGAATACAAAAGAGAAGGGGAGAGCTAGCACCATGGTTTGGGGCAAAAAGGTGGAATTAAAGACTAAGAAGAAAAGGATGGAGATGAAGCCAAGAAAGGACAAGGAAGCAAGGCAGAGAACTGTACCAAGGGATGACAGAAGGTATAGGTTGAGTGGAGCTAAGCCAAAAGGTAGAGATGAACTGTTAAATATAGTAATATATTTATTATATATAGTAATATATAATAATTTGATGAAGGTGAATTTTTTGCTTGTATCCTGGAAAGAGAAATGTCTTCAAGCACTGGTTTCCAGAAAAGGCTTATGACTCCCCTCTCCTTTTCCAAATTGCGTTCCTGCATTTGGGGTGCTACTGTCCAAAGGATACCTGGTAAATCAGGGAAAGAAGGAAATGAGCTAACTTTAGCTGCTCCCCTTTAGAGTAGCTAGACATGGTGGCCAGAGCATAGGGAGGGTAATAGGGTGGACCCCAGGTATAACCCAGGCATGCACTGAATTTAATTGCTAGCAAGGAAGGGTGGTGTGGACTTGGATGAGAGAAGAATGTGAGACTGGACATAGCAAGAATCTGAATAAGGACAAGCAAGCTAAACAAAATTTGCAGTGCTCCCCTGAGATGTGGAGGTTTGGTGTTAAGGAAGGAAAGGAAAAGGCTTATCTAAGCTTGAAGGAGATTGAGCCTGAGATACCTGAAAGATGTCAAGCACACATGAGTCTGGGGTTAAACTCTAAAAGTTGAAGCAGAGATTTTCTGAAATATGACTTCCAGGCAGTGTTTGAATTTGTACTGTCTGAGGGGGAGAGAGCACAGCCTGGTTAGTTAGAAACCTCCTTTTCCACTGTTACTAAATTTATGAAATTGTGTGCTAATTAGTGTATGATTTATAAATTTACATAACTGCATGCTACATAAGACAACACAGAATATTGAATGAGGTGATTTAAACCGGCAGAAGCAGAGAATTCTGATATGACTGGGTGACTCTCCTCTGGAAAATGCCTCTCCTGATCCATAGCTACTCCCTGCATCTCTTGAAGGCTTATTTGCTTGCAATGACAATAAATGTTTTACAGTATCATGGCTTCATGTAGCTGTGAGAGAACAGGCTACCTTGACCATCATGGGCATGGTTGTGTAGCAGAGCTTTCACCTTGATCCTTGGGGAAGGTGTTGGGAAGCCGAAGTTGTCTAAAAAAACATCAAGAAACCCAACTTGGTCTGGTCAGTGCTGGTGCTTGGCGACTCCCACAGCTGTTCACAGGGGATGCTACTGCATCCCAACTGCAGGAAGAGGCTGGGGACGTGGGGGAACTGGATTTGATTCCCAGATCTGGAGAAGCTGCTTGCCTCCCTCTACATTGTGCTTTGGGTTCTGCTCAGAGGGGCTGTGACTTACATTAGCGCCCGCTGCAGAAGGTGCTGGACATATCCACTAACAATTTGTCTGAACTGCAAGTTGTTAGAGCAGAAGCGTATTGGGCAGTCATTCCCATCTAACAGAAGCTGAAGTTCTCAGACTTCAAGGGGCTTGAAGGGGTGATTTCAGGCATTGGGAAACTAAACTGGAGAAACTCAGATGTCCCTGACAGGTGAGGCCCTGACAGATAATGAGGTTAGAGAAGCCCAGAGGGTCCTAGGAGGCAAACCAACTGACAAGCTGCAATGAGAGCCATAAATTTCTAGTTTCCTTAATGCAGGAGTCGTTCTGAGTACATGAAAAAACCCACTTTATTCACTCATGTCGTTCAATAACCAGTCTCAGAGTGTGAGCTCATCCTTTTTGGTCTCCTGTCTGCAGACAGGAGGAAAGGGAAAAATTAGAAAAAATTGCCTTTCCTGATTGCTTACTGGCAACTACCTTGAAGTGTGGATTTGCTTAAAGGCATTGTCTAAACACAAAGCGTTGAGTGTCATGAGCATTAAGGACAATGTGGAAACTCCTTTTCTCTGCTAGACCTGGTAAGGAAGGAAAGGTCAAGATGAATTCACGGACGCAAAAGCTGGTTCTTTCTCAAGTTAGACTTACCTGCGAGGAAGTGGCATTGAAATTTTAAAAGCACCTTGTAAAAACCTTCTAGTATCTAACTATACTTGCTGCTATGACACTGCCTTATTTTGAGGTAGAGTTGGTCTAAATTTAATTTCTAGCTGCTGGACTTAGTTGTACCTTCAGAAGCAAGATTGCAAAGTTCCCCTGTTGTCAGAAAGTGTGTGCTCCCCCTCTCCTCCCCCCGCAGTGATAAACTCCTGGTTCAGCCTTCTCTTTGATGAGATGGGGTCCTTTATGCCCTAATGTCAGTTTCCCAGCCCCTGCGTGATCTGGGGGGCTTGTTTTTGAACTTTCCTCAGCATTTAAGTGTTGTGAAGGGTTTACACTGAGCAAGTGCCGTTGCTTTGAACGATGACAGTGTGGCCTCATCTGCGCACTATTGACCTACTGACACTTTCAGGAGCCTTGTTTGGAGGTGTTGGGCTGGCTACCTGGTCTCATTGCTCAACTTCTTGGAAGCAGGAAGTCTGTGAGTGAAACCAGGAGACCTTGCTAAATTTAGAAGAGCTGAGGAGGAAGAAATAATGTGAAGTAGAAATACCAAGCAGTAAAAAAAAAAACCAAAAAAAAGATTGCAGGATTCCATTTGGGACGGAGCATGAGCCTGGGGGTGCGGAATCTGTGAACTCAGACACCTTGAAAACAATCTGAAAGACACATGCTTGGTGGGATGGGGGACACCCAGGCAGTAGAAACCTTCAGAAGGGTAAGAGTGAACAAAGCATGAGGCGATGGTATCTGATAGCAACAAAAACAGACGAGAAGAGTTTTGAGCTGCAGGTGAGGAGGTGATGACATCTCCAGATTGCAGAGGAAAAGGCTCCTTTTCAGTGGGTCTGGTGCCCCTCTATTTGCACTAGTGCCTTCAGCACAGGGATCTCATTACCACAGAGTTTACTGGCAGATTGGAGGGATTTCAGTAAGGAGTAATAAAAATGATCAGGGACTGCTAGAATTGACATAATGAGGAAACAAAATGAGAAGAGTCAGATATTTATAGCTTGGGTGAGAGAGACAATTAAAAGGTGGGGTAGGAGATGGACTGGATGACCTGAAAGCATTGTGTGTATCTAATAACTTGTCATCTACAAGTACAGAGGACTTGAATTGACTAAGGCTGTCAATCTGACCCTTAACAGCCCTAACTTCCCATGTTGAAAAGCTCAGGTGGGTGTACTCTATCTGTATTGACGCTGTCAGAATGTCACTGGTACTGTACTTTGTTTAAAAAAAAATAGTCATCAGCCATGTTGTGGAAAGAAAAATGACATGCTGACAGTAAAAGGAAAAAATTAGACCTTCGTAAAATAAAAAGCCATTGAAGACCTGATTGGCAAGGGCTCCCAGGTTGTTCAGCCAGTGGCTCTGAGCGTGTCTTCCTGCTCCCATGGTGGCCTACCCAAGTGGGAAGGTCCACGCAGAGGGAGCAAGTGTGAGCCTTTTCCTGTGAAAGGCAGATGGTGCTTCCTTGTACCCTCAGGTGTGCCCAGGCTCTTGTCTCCGAGAGCTGCCGAACTTCACGGACGGCTCTTGGGGCGAGCTCTGTGCCAGCCAAAACCCTGCTGGTCCCGCTGACGGCTATGGCCACGCGTGGGGTTTCACTTCCCTTCCTGCTGCCCCTGTGCACCAGGATCCAGCCCGGGGGGACAGGCAGGCTCTCCCCTTGACATGGCCCAACTTGCTGCCTACCCTCTGGGGGTCCCTGCACCTAGGTGTGGGTGGCTGTTTGTGCAGATAGTTTTTCTGTGCAGATAGTTCCCTTATAGTTTTTCACAAACTCACTAAATATGTATTTTGACACACATATCCTGCCAAACACAAGCAGCCATTGCATTCTGATTTTTCTGAGTTGGAGAAGAGGGAAGGTGGCACGCTGGCCTGCCTGGATAATTACACAGCAGCCTTGCGGTGAGGGTGATTTAAAACCTTGACTAAGATCGTGGCTGTCTCGCGCAGTCCCCAGTGCTGCAAGGGAGAGAGCCCAGGGTTTGCTCTGGACTTGAGAGACTGTGGCAGAGTTAGAGGCATCTGAGCTGGAGACATCTCAGTTCCTGGGTTTGCAGACAAATTAAAACGCCACTACTGAAAACAGCGGGGCCACGTGTGTTAGAGGCACTTCGGGGAAATATCAGAGCGGCGTTTGTTGAGTCTGATGGCGGAGTAGCCGCTCTATTTTAATGATACCTGTGTGCAAAGGCCACAGCTGCTTTCATCCATTTCACATTAGTCTGACTTTCACAGAACAGACATAGCCTAGGGTGGTGGAAGGGAGAGAAAGGTGACCAAAAAAAAAAAGCCATCCATTTTTCACTACTTTTTCCATCCTTCTGAGCTGCGATACCAGGTTCTGGCTGAGCAACAGTAACCTTATCCAGCATAGTGTTGATTTAAGCCTGTTGGATTTATATAACTTTGGAAATGGTAAACTATTAATTTGCTGTGTTTTCAAGGGAAAGTTATTTATTGAGAGACATTTTTAACTCAAGTGCCAGGAGCCTTAAATCATTATAATAAATTCATGCTATTCAGGGTTTCTTACATTGTAATAAATTTGTTTTAAACATGAATGAGGAGATCCATGATTTCTTTAATATACTGTTATGTATTTCCTTTCAAAATGACACAGCTCACTATATCAAGTGGGAGAATAATAGTGAGAGATTTACCGTACTTAAGAATAACACAGCCTGGGAATGTGCCACGCGAACTAGCACGGGGCAGGGGGCTGGCAAGAGCGGGGAGCCCACCGCCACTCCCAGTGGCACGGCCCGGAGTTAACCGAGACACGGCGGGTCAAGATCAGTGAGCAACGAGAGCTGGGGGGAAATCTCCCTGCAGGGTGGGAGCCACCGCGCAGCCTTATCCTCATCTCTGTTTTACTGTGCAACGCGCGATCGAAACACCCGAAGGTGACGGGGACCGTCTGCCGTGAGCTCGCTGCCGAACCGCTGCCTTGCCGGCGCAGGACCTGAGCCAGAGGTCTGTTTCCCAGCCTGCGGTCACCCTCCCCTTCCTGACATCAGGCACCCCCTGCAGCCCTTTCCCGGGGACCTCATCCATCCTGGCTACGATGGTGTGCGGGGAGAAGATCCCTGCAGGGTCACCAGTGCCCCTGAAGTGTGGCGAGGAGGTGCCAGGTGAGCACTTAGATAAATTTCAGTTGCCGCTGTTAATCCCTGACCCCTCATTAAGCCTCTGCTGACCCTGCTACTTGCTGTTACGCAGGTGGACAGCTGTGAATGCAAGACGATAAAACGTGCGGCCGGCTTTACATCATGTCCTCCTGGCTTCATGGGGGTCTTCATGGGCAGGCAGAGGAGCAGCTGGGCCAGGGACAGCCTTGGTGATGCCAGCGTCTGAGGTCTGAGACAAGTCCCATTCGGCAGTGTGGTTGTGGCTTTCTTGGAAAGCGGGGCTCTTCTTCACCATGTAAACATCTGCCGAGTGCATACGTCCCAGCCCAGCCCGCTCCATCTCTTCACCAAGCGCTGCAGGAACAGGGTCTCGTGTTTGAGGTCAACCCTGATCTTGCGGTCAGGGTTGAGTGGGGCACAGCATCACGGCCCCGAAACAGCTCAGGCCAATTTGTTCCCTAGTGTATAATGAGAGCGATTATCTCCCCGAGACACCTAAAAGCCTTCCAGCTTCCCAAGGCACAGCCTTGCTGTAGAGAAATGATTTGTGTAGAGCCGTCCTGCCGTGCCGTGAAAACCTGCCCCCCAGGACACCCGTGCATGGAGACAAGAGCATTTCCCTGGCTCTGAAGAGTTAATGGGTCTTTGGCAGATGGGTCTGCAGCAGACTTCTGGATGCTGCTGGTTCTCCAGTGAGGTGGGATGGCCCTGCCCAGCTGCAGGTGGGATGTAGGACACCGGAGGACTTCACCTGCCTGGGGATGGGGCTGGCAGGGCACAGAGGACGGCGGTGGGCTGCCCGCACCACGAGGCTGGGTGACTCGGAAGAGGGGAGGAGAGGAAGGGAGAGGGCCCCGCCTGCTCACAGAAGTGATGGCAGGACCTCATCTGTCAGCACAGAAAAATGTCTGGCCAATAAACTTGCCAAACGTCCCTAATAAAGGGCTGGATGTGTTATCATGTAGAATGGTTTTATAGGGGATGGCCATAAAACGTGCACATTGCCCTTTAAAATGCCAGGACGAGGATTGATTCCAGCGGGGTGGAGGGAGAGGAGGGAGGGGGAAGGAGGCTAATTGGAAAAGGGGGATAAATCCAGGGGCTCCTTTCTCTGCTGGAGATCCCCAGGGTGTCAGGGAGCGGCGACAAGGCGAGAGTCACTGCTGGGCTAACCTGAGCTGTGCTGGGATCTGGGCTTCTCTGCTCTGTCCCCTCCAGCGTGAGCAATGCTGAGCACTCTGCTCCTGCTGCCGGCCCAGTCCCACTCCTGCTCCTGATACTCAGCCCAAGGAAAGCTGCGGTGATGCCTCCACCATCCTCTCCGCTGGGTCTTCCTCTTTTGTGCTTCTTTTAATCCTGTTGTCTCCCCCTTGCCAGTTCCAGGAGATGTCTCCTGCCTGCCCAGCAGCCCCGTCGCCGGCTCATCTCTCCCTTTCCTGCCTTGTGACTCCACCTCCCTGGTCCCTCTCTGTGGAAGTCCATCACTACTGAGAGATGAACCACAGAGGTTGAGGCAGCAGTTCCAGGTCCTCTGCTCCACGGGCAGGGGACAGCCCATCCTTCGGATGCAGGTGTCACTGGGTGCTCTGGGCTCTGCTTGGGTGAACAGGAGCGGGGGAGCTGCAGGGAGGTCCAGGGTGTGTTTAAGTAGCGATCAATAAATATATTGTACTCCAGCTCGCTTCTAATGCTGCAGAAAACAGGTAGCATTTTCACTTAATAAATGTCGACAGTCTTGTGGAGCTACAAGACCATCTATTCTGCTAGATAATTTCTGCACAACAGGGCTGCACACGACCCAATGCCCAGTGTTTATCTACAGCTGGGGCTCACTGGTTGCCGTGGCGGAGGGGCCTGCCTCTGATTTTTCATTTTCTTATTTTAATTTCCCTGAACAGAGATACTGGGCAGCCAAACCCCCATGAGGTCTGGTAGAGGGAGAAATAAATAAAAAACTCCTGAAAGTCACTGAAGGCACCGTGGATTTGGCCGCTGGGTGGATGGTGGGCAGGTACGGCAGAGACAGAAGAAGAAAGTGCCAGGAAAAGTCGGATTTTTGTTGGCAAGGACTGGTTCAAAAATGTTTTGCCATTGTGCGTTTGTTGATATGTGCCAGATCTCACTCGTCTGCCTATTCTGCGCGTGTGGTGCTGCCGGATTTCGGATTGGCAGTGGTCCTGGTGGTCCCCATTGGAGCACCTGTGGGAGGGAGGGGGACTGCAAGCAGCGCGCCTGGGTTTGCAATGGGTCCCTCGGCTCTGAAAATGCTCTTTGGCCATCAAAGAGCATCTTGGTGACCAAACACAAGAAAAATTGGAATGCCTGTTTACTTCCATCACACATACAAAAAATAACAGTTTTCCCATCAAAGTTCAAGGCGAATCAATATATTACAGTACGGACCTGTGTCTACGAACATGACTAATGGATGTGGTGTATTGTGAATTTGGGTGAGAGCGTAGTTTTTGCTATTTAACTGGTTTTTCTGGAAAGCAGGGAGATGATGTGAAATGCAGCCCAAGCCGATGAGTCTCATCTGACTATCTCATACTGTGGCCCTGCTTAACGGGAAAGTAAGTCAGGTTTTTTCAGTTGAGGGACTTCAGGTGTGAGACAGATTTTGAGTTCTCCAAACCTGTTGCACAGTTTCAAAGTTCAGAGCAACGTCCAGGTCCCAGCCTGAGACACATCTCTGAGGTCTGTATTTGCTTCTTTGCTACCTTTTGGCTCACGCCCATCTCTACTATACCCATCACGGTAAAATATGCATTGAACACAGTTTTAGTTCTGGATTTGTAATTAAATTTAAGGGCTGGTAAATTCTGCTATGAGCATTTTTCTGGCTCCCTTCCTAAGCATTTGGTCTATTCAACCAGTACTTGTGTTTTGCAGATGCTATTCTATGTTATATTGCCAGCCGCAAGTACGAAAAAAATGTGTGATTTAGAAAAATACTAATACATTGAGGTCAAAGGATTTTTTTCAATGTTTGTTAGAGCTGTAAACTTATGGGGCAGGTGGGAATATCATCCTACCACTTGACTGCAAGAACTGTGACTTTTCCACTTCTTCATAAAGCTTACGATCAAATCATAAGCATGACAGTACTGCCTGTAGTTGCTTTCTGAATTAAAACATTTCCTCTGACATCCAGAAATAAAGACAATGAAATCTTCAGGTAGGGTTTAGTAGCTCACCTTGAAAGTATTTCATCTCATGCTAAATATTAAGCCATGTAGTGATGTCTGGGCACTTGTCTACGTTCAGACCCATGGGAGAATTAAGTCAAATTCACTTTTAAAGGGGATTAATTAAACTGCATCAGGACTCTGTTTCAGCACTCAGAATTAAGATAAATTGAAGTAAGGCCCCTTTAATTTACATTTTAAGGAATGAACTGAAAGAGATGAGAGACCTCTTTGACATCAAATGAGAGTGTCCAAGGAGCTGCTGGTGTGATTTGACTAATCTATTTTATTTTAGACCTTATTCAGTTCAGACTGAATGATCTAATATAGACAAGCCCTGAGACCGTTGAGACTGGGTGCGGTTGTACTGGGAATATCTGCCTTTCCAGCTGTTTTCTGAGGGAGTAGAAGACGTGTAAGAAGCACAATACACTATAAAATGAGGCAGGCAGTCTTGGTCTGCACAGACCCACAGTGATGCTGTGGAGCTTTCACATGTTGAGCTAATGCCCAGACATACTCTTAAAAAATCAAAATTGCAGATCTTTCATCTGGGATAGGAAATCTCAGTAGAGAAGGTAAACTGGAGATAACTGCTCCAAAATGCTTTTTGCTAGGTTGATTTTTGTCCCATATCATGTTGCTTGGGATCTCTTGTTTGCTTTTTTTTTTTTTTTAAGGTTTAATCAGCTTTTTTGAACATTGAGAAAAGTTTACTTTTGAGTGAAGACTCAGCCTCATTTAGTTAATTAGATACCAAGGTGATGTGTGCACTGTCTACACTTCTGACAGATTCTTATTCTTATCCCTGCCATCAGTTACTTGGCTGTGAAACGTGTCTCAACGCTTGCCAAGATTTCTGAACGGAGTTGGTGGTGTGGGATTTCTCCACCTTTTGGTTCCTATTTCAAGATAAAATAAGTTTTCTGTTTACTTTGGTCTTTTTATTTCCTCCTTTCTCTTTTATTCTGGAGATCAGGTCCCTTCTAACTGAGGACCTGACATTGAGTAACTCAGCGTCTTGGAGACAATCTGTAAAGTATCCGTGGACACTTCTTTTTAAGAGAAAAACTGCCCAACTTCCCTTTCTGAGGCAGAGGGGTTCAGAGTAGGGGAAGCTCATGAGATTGTTCCTTCAAACCTTGTGCCAATGCATATTCAAATAGGATTTTCCTAATTTCCAAACAAAGCTATTACGTTCATGAGTCTAAGTGCCTGAGGAACATCTGAGGAACATCCTGTGTCTTGGAGCTCAAGCTCCACCTGTGTCATGAACCTACCAGCAGGCCTTCGAGATCTCAATGTGGGGACAAAACACCATGCTGCCCCAAAACCCACTCACATGTCTCCTGATCAATAGTCTCCTGAAGCCAGTGCAAGACACCAGACAGAACACCTTGTGAAAGAGTTGCCCAAGCGCCTTGTGGAGCCCCTGGAAAATGCCAGGAGCAAGTCTGGGCCAGCCTTTGTGGTCCTTTAGGGAGCTTGGGCATCTGAGGTGGGTTGCACCAAGCCACCAGGGAGCCATGTGGATTGTGAGGGCTTGCAGGGTCTCTGAAAGCCCTGAGAGGAGTCTGCTGCACTGACAAGTCCTGTGAGAGGCTGTGGGTGCTAAGGACAGAGGTCATCCAGTGTGATGTGCTAAAGATCGTTTAGCAGGTCCTGGAGGAGCTAAGACAAATCCTACAGGTTATCGCATGTTTTCCTTGTTACCAGATCATGCTGTTTCTCACTTGGTTGTTCCTGTGGGTGCTGGGTATGATGTTCTCCTAGTACAAGACTGAGCCTGGGACTTTGTATTGAAGGACACTTGGAAGGCAGATGAGCTGCAGGAGGAAACCACACAGGAACAGCCTGGGAACTGGTGGTTTTGCTGGTCCTGGGCAGGGAGACTGGGGACCTTTCCCATCCCTTCACTAGAGAAACAGCACAGAGTTTTCTGAGCTGGAAAATTACGCTCTTTTCATCAGGTGAATCCAAAGCCAGGAATTAATTTTGGAAGAAGGGTTCCCCATATTACAAGTTCCAGCTGCATCCAAACAGGTTCAGTGTAGCTCTGCTGAATGCTTTTCTGAGCCCTGACAATCTTTGGAAGGGAATCCAGTCCTCCCCGCCAGATGCCCAAGAAGGTTAGCATCAGCGCTGGATGCAATTTCTACAACTTCTGCACAAAGCATCTTAGCAATGGGCTCGGTGGCTGGTGCAGAAAGCTCCCGGTGCTCCACTTCATTGCGCTTTCCTGAATGTTGGTCATGGCTGTGCAAGAAATTGTTGTTTGCAAAAAGGCAAATGGCTCCAAAGAGGACACAGTAAATGTAGTCTTGCGTTATACTGGGGAAAATTAGGGTAAGGGTACTGCCCTGCCTCTCATATTAGCACTGCCTTGCGCAGAGTGCATGAAGGGCCACGTGCTTTAGGAGCAGGTTCATGATTTTCTTACTTCCCATCACCCAGCACATCTAACCCCTGGATGGGATTCAGTCATTTGGTACATGGGAGTGTACCAAGGTAAAACTTCAAATCCTATACCTCAGTGCCAGATAAATGTTCTCCCAAATTAAACTGAAGCCAAAGTCTGTTGGTTTTGCTTTTAAAAGCTAATGATATTTTCTTTTCCTCATAGAAGCAGTTGATGGACCAAAGGCTGTTCATGTGGTGTTTGCTTTCAGAGAATGATGAAAAAAGAGAAGGCCTGGAGAGGGTAAGGAGTTGAGAAGCAAGAGGAATTTTTTTGAGCTTTCATAGAGTTGCAGAAGTTTTAAGGAGACTGTTCAATTAATCTGAGCTAATCTGAGAATATTTCATTTTGACCCAGAGCAGGAGAAGCATTCGAACTAATTATGGCCTCCTTCCCAATTTTGGTTGTCACAGAAGAATTCCTCAGTGGGAAAGAGCCTTTTCCAGAGGCATGAGGATGTTGGACTGGACAGAGATACCCTGGCTGAGCAAAGATAGTGAAGCTGTCTGCATGACCCAGGGGACTATCTGAGAGGAGAGGCATCATCATCTGATCCAGATCACAGGATAATTTAGGCTGGGAGGGACCTCAGGAGGTGTCTAGGGCAACCTTCTGCTAAAAACAGGGTCAGCTATGAGTTTGGAACAGGTTGCTGAGGACTTTATCCAGCTGGGTCTTGTAAACCTCCAAGGATGGAGGTGATACATGCTCTGAGATGCATAGGCTGTCGAAGCAGCCTTCCCCAGTGCTCGGCTGTCCTCATGGAGAAGAAGTTTTTCCTTTTTTCTAGCCTGAACCTCTGCTGTCTCAGCTTAACCCAGATTGGTCCTCCTAGTTAGACATCATATGCAAAGTCTGTTGCCTCCTCCAAGTCATTGCTGAAGAAATGGAACAGGACAGGTCTCAGAATAGACCAGTACGGTACTCAATTTATCACTGGTTTCCATGTAGAGAACAACCCTTTTGCTATGACACTCTAAGCCCCGCCTTTGACCATCTTTTTACCTGTCTGGTTGTGCACTCATCCAGATTGTCTGTCCTAGCTTGGATCTAAGAGTATGCATGTAAATGGCATCTACTGCTCTTTAGCTGGTGGAGCTCAGTGTTGATAAGGGGAGATACAATGAGTTTTGAGCTCATCTGTTCTCCAGGCAGGCTGCTCTAGGCTTGTGCAGAACCACCTACAAGGCCTTCAAAGCAGTCCTAAAGATCTTCTGGAGAAACTAGATTTTCCCCTCCCTCTGTGTCACGTGTCATTTTGTTGGGGACACCCCAGCTGTTTATTGTGTGGGCTGGATCATCCAGCCAAGAACTAGAATTCCATCTCCTCCCTCACCCTCATTCCCTCTGCTTGCCCAAAATCAAAAAAAAGGGAGAAGAAATGCTCACACTAGCGGTGACTGCAGAAAGCTGGACTGAGCCAGGACTGGGTGAGGCAGTATTTACTGGGATCAGAGGGTTATGGGGAGCAGAGTGCAGAAATGCTAAGAGAGAATTACAATTGCTTCTTTCCCTTTTTATTTTTTCTTCTTCCTCTCCTGTCATTGGTTTTTCCTCCTAGGTGTTGGGGTCTTTTCAGAGGCAATCATTACTGTTAATGATTTTAGCTTGTTGGCTATTATCACATTTGTGCCTGGGGACTGCAGCCGGCTATCTAGGCTCTGGCAGGCCTTGACAGCAATCAGCCCCTTCCTGCTTTGCACTAATTTTCTCAGGGAAGCTCAGAAGAAAATACTTTTTTGTTCATTTTTCTCTGTTTTCTGTGCATCTCTCCTTTCCCTCTTCTTGGCATCTGGCCTCCTGTCTCTGGGAACTCTGCCCCAGAGAGGGTCCACACTGGGAATGCCGGTGGAGAAACCCACAGCAAGGTGTGAGGCACTTGGATGTAACTGGGAGAGGAAGCATCTCCTGGGAAGAAGCACCCTGGCTTTTGTTATTCATGCTGTGTTTGGACCCAGCCCTACATTGCCGCTGATCCCCCAGCTGTTACGGAGAAAAGAAGAGATCATTGTAGTTATTTTATGAACAGTGTACGTGGATCTTTTTCAGTGGCTGAGGCTGAGCTCAGAGCTTTTACAGCCTTGAGTTTAATATTCTCTTTTTTCTCTCCATCATCATTTTATATTATTCAAAGCAAATCAGACGGCCTTTGAAGAACAGCTCAAAGCCTTTTTTCTTTCCTTCTTTCTTTCTGGTTTTTTTTAATTTTTTTTTTTCTTAAAGGTGGGAAAGAGTTGGAGCCACCTGGTACATTTCCTTTCTCAATTCACTGATTTTTATTCATTGGGGAAGAGACTGCTTTGCATCTCGTTCTTTAAAGGAGTGTAAAAGGCAGGTAAGATCTGTATTTCTAAAAGCCCACAAAGAGAGTGCTTTTCTGGAAGGGTGACCAGCATCGTCCTTGCACTGAAGCAGCCTGGCCAGTGGAAATGTGACTGCTCATGTGTGGAAGGGCTCTGGCTTGGAACCACAGCTACACTCAAGAGCTGCAGAACAAAATCATCGCTCTGAGACACTCCACTGACAACGCAGACTAATCTTGCGGGCTGAGAAGCTCCAAAGACCATTGAATCAAGTGGGGTGACCGTCAGAAAACAGGTTTCCCAGCTGCAAGTTGCCTTCTGGAGGGTTTTGTGTGCTGGGCAGTGCTTTGAGAAGGTGAGCATTTCCAGAGGAAAGTGTCTTCCCCTCTGGAGAAGTGGCCTGAAAGCAGAGATCCCAGGTTGCAGCTTGGAAGGCGTCAAGGCGTCAGCTCTCGTGTTTGCCCTAGGATGCAGCAGGGAGCTCAGTAAAACATCCCCTCCACAAAACACAAGTGACAGCTCTTGGTTCTGCAGAAATTTGGACATGCGAAGGCTGAGAGGCTCTGTGAAGAGATTTTGCCCAGCTGACTAGTTCTCAGGTAGACACCGTTGCCCTGCTGCTATTTTTTGCAAGAGAAGCAATTTCAGCTCAGTCAGAGTTAAAACACACACCTTGGTCACAGCCTGCAGGAACCTGTAACCTTTAGGTCGGTCCAGGAGGAAAAGTAGAGTTTTACTGGTTTTGTACGTGTCATGCTGTCACGTTGCTCCCCACCTGTTACAGGTGCTAAGAGCACTGTGTGCCAGCACCAGAGGATGTCCTGGATGCTTCTGTTTAGCTGCCCCTTTTCCCCTCTATTTCGGGGAGCAGAGAGATCCCTGAGAAACAGTAGTGCCATCTCCCATCTCTCTCCTTCCTGTCTGCTTGCTCCCCAAGAGGCTGCTGCTTGGGGCTTTCCCAGGGCACGCGATGACTTTGCATGGCAGTGGGGTGAGAGCACCAACCCACCGGTGCACTGAAAACATGAACATGTGGATCTTCTCCCCACCAATTAGGGAGCTTCCTGACCTGCCGATCTCTGCGGCTCTCACCACTCTGAGAGATGCAGCATAAAACAAGTCATCAACCCCAAAGGTAATGGCCTCTCTGGGCAGGTTGCCAGTCATTTGATATCTTCGCTAATCATCTAGAAGTGGAAGTAAACAGCATGTTAATGAACTGTGTGGGTGAAGCTAAACTGGGAGGAGCTAGAGGGGCTGGTGTGGACAAAGGAAATAAAACAAAAGGACTTGGGGAGGTTGGAAAGACAAGCAGGGAATTACAGCTTGATGTTTGGCTTGGGAACAATTTGAAGGAATACAAGTGGGCAGGGGAGCAGAGACAAAGGGCCACTTTAGGACATTTAAGTGCCTTGGGGTGGACTTGAAGAGGAAATTCAAGTTCTATCTGTCATACAGCTCAGCCATAAACTGCTGAAAGTCGGGATGCAGCAGTCTCTGTCCATAGGGTGGTGGACACAGGAGCACCTATCTGGAATAGATTGTGATGCCTTTGGCCAGGAAGGTGTTGGGAAGGCTGGCAGCAATGTGGAGGAGAAGAAAAATCACAAGTAATGCCAAAAACACTGCAAAAAAGGTCTCTGCCCCACATGAGTGGCTTTGATGGAGGGCCATTGAGTGAAAAACACTACCCAGTGTGCTTGAAATTGCAGCACATCAGGGAGAGAGTTACTTGAGCAGAACAGGGACATTTATAAGCAGCCGCACAAAATTGGGAAAGGAAGAATTTCACTTGAATGCACCACATCAGTTCCTAGTGGCAGTATCTGATGAACTGTGGGCTATTAGGAGACTCATGTAGAGAGTAGACTCGGTTAGAGACCGTATAAAAAGTTTGGCTTGCTTAACCTATCTAGCTGTGGGCCCAGAAGGGACCCAGTGGTTCCCCGTAAATACCCTTGTGGGCAGAGGTTTATGGCAGTGCTAGAGCAGAAACAAGCTAGTGTAAACTGGTCTTGAGTTGAGTGAGGAACTTGGACGTAGTTTTCCAACCCTTTTGTGGTGATGGCTGACAACTGCCTCATCTGGAAAAAGGAAGGAGTGAAGAAAGAGCATGTTCTGAACATGGCTCAGACTTAGCATTGGAAATTATTATGGTGATAACAGGGGCTGAATGGTTTCCACAGCAGTGGAAAGTCTTATGTGGATAGTATTTTTAGTCTAGGTGTGCAAGGAGTGCAAGGTGTGCTAGAGTGCACTGGCCCAAGGTGGGCAGCACTGGAAATATCATGATCAGAGATGGTCAAAATTGTCTGAATTAGAATTTTCCAGTGACTTTTCTGTTGACATTTTTGCCAGATATTGGAAGATTCTGAATGTGCCAATTTCCCTTCACCCTTCCTTCCTGCTAGCTTTTCCTGGCCAAAACGCGCCAAACCCAAAACCATATTAAAAAGAAAAAGGGTAAATATTTAACGAAAATTTGCAGCCAGTTCTCTGCTCTGTTCACAACAGAAGAGCTATTGCAGGACACCAGTCCCCCTCACCCTTGTCTGAGCTTTGTCCTCACTCAACAGATTGCCTTGGGTTCATTTTATACTTGGCCTGGGTTACTAAAAACATTTTCTGAGTTCCTGAGTTGAACCTACACTTTTCCTGCATCTCTGCAATGTTCCTTGGAGGAGTTTGCCTGAGGGAAGGATATGAAAACCTCAAGAGTCTGAGTCATGAATGTGGGTTTTTCTGCAAGAAGTTAAATCCTTGAGCCAGAGCAGGTTAGACAATGGACTGAAATTAGTCAACAAGTTTTTTGGCTCGGCTTTCAGATGGAAAACAGGATGGAATTGTGATACAAGGAGCCTGGAAAGAGATTGGCCTAAAATTCATTCCTAGATATGAACTCATTGACACCAAACCAAGGGATTTTAAGGGGCTGAAGGGATGGCAGGGGCTTATTTCAAGTGAAAGGTCCACATAACGTATCAGAAGAACGTCCATGAAAGGAGGACCTGACTGAGGTGTTTAAAGACAAACCAGAGCAGGAGATTTACTAGTAAAGGCAAGCAAGCCACCTCTCTCATCTCTGCTTGTGGTTCAGGCCTTTCCACGTCCACCCATCTCTGCCGTTTTTGCTGCTCTCTCAGAGAGAGAAAATAAAACAAGGCATCAACCCCAGAGATAGCAGCCTCCTGGGCAAATTGCCAGTTGTTTAATATTGTTGCTAATGATCTACAAGCAGAAGTAAACAGCATGTTAATGAAATGAGTGGAGGAGGCTAAACTGGGGAAAGCTGCAAGAGAGAAAATAAAATATAAGGGTTCAGGGGTGGGGGGGGCAGAAACACAGCGGGGAGAATTGGGACAGAATTGGTCTGGGGATTGTTCAAGGGTGGGGGGGGGACGAGGATAAGGAGGATAAAGCAGTACCAGGCGTCTGGGCTGCAGCGAGCAGCTGGCAAAGGGCCTTCAGTAGGAAGGAAGAGGCAGTTCTTGGTGGAGAGAGACCTGGTGTGGAGGCTGCTCATGATAA
>VZSF01001132.1:110650-144357 GCA_013398295.1 Chionis minor
AGGAGATGGAAGATTTCGCTGGCACCACTACCCTGAGCCAGCAGTGGGACAAGTTCGTTAGGTCCAGCCCTTGTATGGCCTGCAGGGAGGCAGAAGCCACTTTGGATAAATGTTCCCCCAAAACATTTCATTTCTCTTGGTTTTTCCCCTTCCCTCCCCTTTACTTGAAATTCATTGGCTCTAATTGCAGAGATATTCAAACTTTGGCTGCATCTGAACTGCAGGTCTTTGAGGGGACTCGCGCGCTAGACAGAGAGATGAATGATTTATTATTATATTATTATTTATTCATTTAAATTCACGAATGCTTGTCCAAATCCAAAATTGCCCAATTTCATCCAGATCTGAGTTTATAGATTTTCAGGCCAGATGGGACCGTTCTGATCAACAGCCTGACCTCCGGCACCGCACAGGCCAGAGAATGCCACCCGGCAATTCCCACAGCGGCGGGAAGCTTTACCGCTATGTAAATCAGCATTATCAAGCCCAGTGACTTGTCTGAAATGGTCTCTAGTGGAATCTGTGAAATTACCTGGTGGTTTTCAGCTCTGCTTCTCAGTATGTGGCCGTGCATCACAGAAAATGCAGCTTCAGCTCTCCTCCTCTGGCTGGAGGACAACTGTGGGAAGGACTGTGTCGTGGTTTAGCCCCAGCTGGTGACAAGGAAGCACGCAGCTGTGGTGGGACAGGGGGAGAATCAGAAGAAAGAGGCAAAACTCATGGAATGAGATAAAGGCAGTTTAAGAGAACAGCAAAGGAAAGAGGAAAACAGCAAAAATGATACTGATAAAGGAATATACAAACATGATTAATGTACAACCAGTCACTGACTGGAACCCAGAAAACCCAGACCGCTCCCAAGCGGTGACTCCTGCCTGCCCCAGCCAGCCCCCCCCAGCTATATACTGAGCATGACATCGCATGTCATTGACTCTTTGGCTAGTTTGGGTCAGATGTCCTGGCTGTGTCCTGTCCCAGCTCCTTGTGAAAATTAACCCTGTCCCCACTGGAACGAGGAGATTATCAACACCTGATTCTATAACATCTACGTCATGCCCAAATCTTACACTTTCCAATTAATCACCACCACTTTTCTATGTCTTCAATCAACCGATCTATCTATGTATCTGTCTGTCTGTCTATCTATCTACCTATCAGTCGTCTATCCAGACAACATCCCCTTAGTCTATGGTCCATCCCTCTAACTTGTCCATTGAGTTCATTTAATCCATGACTTTGGGCTCCGCCTGTTAGAACAGCCTCTCGGGGCAAGAGAGATGGTGTGTGCTGCTGAACTGTTGCATGGTGTATCTGGTGCGGCCCATGCCCAAGGTCTGCAGGTCGAAGATGTTGATCTTGACGAAGTTGCTGGGCACTAGTTGATGAAGCCAGTTCTGTCCCATCATTGCTGCACTTTACTCAGTTTCATCAAAGTTCATCCATCATAAGTTTGGGTGATTCTTACTGTAGTACCGTTGATATGGCATGTAGTGGTTGTAGTAGTGATGACATACAGTGGCAGGGTTATTCAGCATTTAACATCTTACAATTTGGTTTATTGGCTATTGCCACCCAAAATCAAATCCACATGAGGTACACATCAGACCTCACCATCCTTCTGCATCACCCACCAAGCGCAGTCCTTGAGTGAAAGAAATCCTATGGATGGGCTGGCCTTTGCTTGAGACAGGACTAACCTAGACTGTCTTCCCTAATAGACTTTTCTTGTGCACTACAGGGATTTTATACCCTTCTACAGTGTGTGGAAGCTTTGACTGGGCAGGGCCAGCTCAATTTGTAGAACCCCTATTGTTAACTAACCAGATAGCTCACCCAGCTATATACTGAGTATGACGTCACATGGTATTGACTCCTTTGGCTAGTTTGAGTCAGCCACCATGGCTATGTCCTGTTCTGTCTCCTGAGGAAAATCAACCCTATTCCCTNGCTCACAGGAAAGAGCCTGAATCTGAGCAATTCATAGCATTGCTGTAGCCTGGTGAGGAGAACCTTTTGCTACAGCTTCTGCAGCAGCATATATCACTGCCCAAAGCTCTTTTTGGCAGTAGCTAACCAAAAGGAAACGTACTTGCCCAGCATCAGCTCCTGGGGTTGAATCAGGGACTCTTGAGCCTAGCCTGGTGAAGCTAGCCAGGAAGACAGCAAGCTTTCTGTCAGCATGACAGATCCGGGACTACCTGGGTTTGTAAGTTCTGCTTGTCTTGACTACACATAGTAGGAGATGGAAGATTTCGCTGGCACCACTACCCTGAGCCAGCAGTGGGACAAGTTCGTTAGGTCCAGCCCTTGTATGGCCTGCAGGGAGGCAGAAGCCACTTTGGATAAATGTTCCCCCAAAACATTTCATTTCTCTTGGTTTTTCCCCTTCCCTCCCCTTTACTTGAAATTCATTGGCTCTAATTGCAGAGATATTCAAACTTTGGCTGCATCTGAACTGCAGGTCTTTGAGGGGACTCGCGCGCTAGACAGAGAGATGAATGATTTATTATTATATTATTATTTATTCATTTAAATTCACGAATGCTTGTCCAAATCCAAAATTGCCCAATTTCATCCAGATCTGAGTTTATAGATTTTCAGGCCAGATGGGACCGTTCTGATCAACAGCCTGACCTCCGGCACCGCACAGGCCAGAGAATGCCACCCGGCAATTCCCACAGCGGCGGGAAGCTTTACCGCTATGTAAATCAGCATTATCAAGCCCAGTGACTTGTCTGAAATGGTCTCTAGTGGAATCTGTGAAATTACCTGGTGGTTTTCAGCTCTGCTTCTCAGTATGTGGCCGTGCATCACAGAAAATGCAGCTTCAGCTCTCCTCCTCTGGCTGGAGGACAACTGTGGGAAGGACTGTGTCGTGGTTTAGCCCCAGCTGGTGACAAGGAAGCACGCAGCTGTGGTGGGACAGGGGGAGAATCAGAAGAAAGAGGCAAAACTCATGGAATGAGATAAAGGCAGTTTAAGAGAACAGCAAAGGAAAGAGGAAAACAGCAAAAATGATACTGATAAAGGAATATACAAACATGATTAATGTACAACCAGTCACTGACTGGAACCCAGAAAACCCAGACCGCTCCCAAGCGGTGACTCCTGCCTGCCCCAGCCAGCCCCCCCCAGCTATATACTGAGCATGACATCGCATGTCATTGACTCTTTGGCTAGTTTGGGTCAGATGTCCTGGCTGTGTCCTGTCCCAGCTCCTTGTGAAAATTAACCCTGTCCCCACTGGAACGAGGAGATTATCAACACCTGATTCTATAACATCTACGTCATGCCCAAATCTTACACTTTCCAATTAATCACCACCACTTTTCTATGTCTTCAATCAACCGATCTATCTATGTATCTGTCTGTCTGTCTATCTATCTACCTATCAGTCGTCTATCCAGACAACATCCCCTTAGTCTATGGTCCATCCCTCTAACTTGTCCATTGAGTTCATTTAATCCATGACTTTGGGCTCCGCCTGTTAGAACAGCCTCTCGGGGCAAGAGAGATGGTGTGTGCTGCTGAACTGTTGCATGGTGTATCTGGTGCGGCCCATGCCCAAGGTCTGCAGGTCGAAGATGTTGATCTTGACGAAGTTGCTGGGCACTAGTTGATGAAGCCAGTTCTGTCCCATCATTGCTGCACTTTACTCAGTTTCATCAAAGTTCATCCATCATAAGTTTGGGTGATTCTTACTGTAGTACCGTTGATATGGCATGTAGTGGTTGTAGTAGTGATGACATACAGTGGCAGGGTTATTCAGCATTTAACATCTTACAATTTGGTTTATTGGCTATTGCCACCCAAAATCAAATCCACATGAGGTACACATCAGACCTCACCATCCTTCTGCATCACCCACCAAGCGCAGTCCTTGAGTGAAAGAAATCCTATGGATGGGCTGGCCTTTGCTTGAGACAGGACTAACCTAGACTGTCTTCCCCAATAGACTTTTCTTGTGCACTACAGGGATTTTATACCCTTCTACAGTGTGTGGAAGCTTTGACTGGGCAGGGCCAGCTCAATTTGTAGAACCCCTATTGTTAACTAACCAGATAGCTCACCCAGCTATATACTGAGTATGACGTCACATGGTATTGACTCCTTTGGCTAGTTTGAGTCAGCCACCATGGCTATGTCCTGTTCTGTCTCCTGAGGAAAATCAACCCTATTCCCTCCAGATTCAGGACAAGCTACTGGTAGCAGGTAAGGGCCAGCGTATCCGCCACCCTTCCCTACAGCTGTTCTCCTAAATGCTCGGGCAGGAAAACACATGAGTCTAACATCAGCTCCCATAGTGCTGACGTGAAAGGTGTTGCTTTGTCTGTAGAAACCGTTCCGGCAGCACCCCAAGCCAAGGTGAGTGCTGCCAAGCCAAGCTTGGTGACTGGTTGCTCAGGGGAAGTCTGCGTGGACATCTGATTTGAGGACAGGTAGCTGTGAGCTTTACTGTTCCCATTTCTTCTATCTCTTCAAGAAAATCCTTTTCATTTTCCTGACTTATTTCACTGTTTTCAGTGAGGTCCCTGAACTCTGACACACCACCGAAACCTCAAATGCCAGCTAGCAATTTTTGTGGGTTGCCAGGGTTTTGTAGGAGTTTAGGGTTTGGGGTGTGTTTGGGGAAGAAGTTGGGAAGTCATACAGGAAAACAGGACGATGAACTTAATAGCAGGCAAGCACAGGCTGTCCAGAACAGTGGGATAAGCACCCCATCTCCCAGAAGCTCATTGAAATGTGCCTGTGCATGTCTCAGGGAGGGGTTAGAAATCGGGAAATTACATCTGGCAGCAAAGACAAGATAAAGGAAGCCCTAGAGACATTACCTTACTCTGTTTCCAAAGACTTTATGCTTTTGCTGTAAACCAGCTACTTGGAAGAATTTTCCCCCTCTCCAGTCACTGAAATATTGATTCCCTTCTCCTCATTGTAAAAGGGTCTGGGATAAGTTTGTGTCTTCTCACCTTTAGTGCCACAGATCCTGCAGTCCTGGATAGGAAGTGCAAGCTGTGGACTGAATAGACAGGGAAGTTGAGCAGGGAGACCCGTTCTGCATTCAGGCAATGGTCCCATGCTGCCAGCACCCTGATTTACTGGGCTTTCAGTGAGAGGAAGCCCAAAGCTGGAGACCTGAGTTTACACACTGAAGACAGCACTTGCAAGAAGACCATATTTGTCCTCACAAGTCCATTAGTTTCTTTCCCATGCATGCAATTTGTATTCTTATAAATCATACACTGGAAAGAGATCTGTGCTACCAGGACACAGGTCTATAGATTGTTCTTATATCTCCAGCTTGGATAAGATTTGCTATCTGCCAAATTACAATAATGATTCTGATTGCTGATTCTCTGTGGTCTTCTGGTGCCCAGAGCTGGCTTGGTGGGCTTAGTAAGAAAGACATGATGGTCTTGCAAAACGAAGTATTGTCTTGAATATTTTAGCACACACAAAACAAAAAAAAAAAGATAGAAAGAAAAGAGACCCAAGTGCTTTGTGCTGCAATCATATCTCCTGTGGCCCTTCAAAGGAACCCCAAAGACTTCATATGCTACTTAACTTGCAGAAATTCAATCACCTTATCCAGGATCAAAGGACAGAAACGTTTCAACAGTACACAGCAGCAATTAAAGATTAGAAACATTGTGCCTTTATTTTGCATTTGAGGTTGGTGGAATTGAAAGAAGGAGGATGCAATCATCGCCTGGATGTTATCCAGGACTCTGAGGCTGCATCTATACCTGTAAATTAACTGTAGCTGGGTCTGCTCTCTTGCACAGAGGCCAGCTGGCACAGGATGTCCTGCATCTGTACTATTAAATTCTTTCACCCTCCAAAAAAGGGGGGCTGCATCCAGATTGCCTACTGAGAATGGGCACTAGTATGTGCTAATTCCCAGGCTGTGTCTAGGCATCATTTGGGAAAATGCTAGTCAGACTGTGCCAAAAACATGCCAGGTAGTGTTTTAACAGCTTACAGTACAGAAGAGCATGTTCTAATGTCCAGGGATATTTTTGCAACTGTTCACTCTGATGGTAAAGATGTAGTCTGGGACTTTATGTTATAGCTCTAGATAGAATACCTCCAGGTCATTTGTGAATACTGCTGATTGGTCTTTTGTCCTCAGGTGCCCTCTGAAGGCCAGTGAACTGCTGGGATTCTTCCCATTGCTAACAGGCTTCCTCTAATCTCCTGATGGCAGTCACACGTATGGTTTTGCTGTGGCTTGAGAAAAGCAGAGGCAAAAAGGGACTCAGGAGAGAATCTGGCATCGCTAAGTACTTCACAACAGTGTTGAGGCTATGGAAGTTGTCAGAAGGTGGTCATTCAGGTGTGCAGTGTCTTTCCAGAATGATATAGGGAGGGACCTGAGGAGTGCTGAAAGTAATCCTTGGGCACAGGGAGCTGCACTGTGGCTAGCTACATCAAGGTTATGAAACAGAAACTTGCACAGGCTATGGACAAAGTTCATACCATAAAGCTATCCCTTGTACGGATTTGTATTTTTCACTTTTATGTGCTATCTCAGAAGTCTTCCATCCGAGAGTGTTTCCTGTGCTATAGGAAAAGACGGCATTAGAGTGCAGGATCTGGACTGTAGTGTGCTGTAAGCTGATGACACCTCCCTGGTCCAAAGCTGGGGTGAAACGAGGGAAGAGTCAAAAACTTGACTCTGAAAGCTGTGACAGTAGCTGTTAAAGGCTTTTCGGGAAGGAGCAGGGGGTGAGCCAACCCCTAGCATCCTCCCTGACATTCTTGCACTCTGCTAATGGCAGTCGAGACAACTTTCTGCTAATGCGAATGTTCACAGCTGTATGCTGGATGTTGCTGAGTGGATAATGGCTGATGAGGTTGCCTGTAGACAGTCACTCCACTACCAGTGTGTAATTAATTGCTATGTAAAGTGCTCTGAGATGCGGTGCTGCCGAAATGCTGGGTATATAAATGCCATGCCCGCACAAAAGGGAACAACATGCAAATTCTCTCAATATATTTTTAAATACAAGCATTTTTCAGCTGTTTGCTCTTTTGTAAAATTTATTAGGCCCCCTCCTGGGAACTGGAAGGCAGCAAGGGCAGTGCACATGGGTGAGCTGGCTTCCAGGGGCTCCTACTCTTCGTGCTGCTCAGCCCCAGACTCTAGGGGGTCATCTGTTTTTCTTCTCCTATTCTTTTAACCTCTGTTTAACTTTTGTCACCCCTTTCCCTTGCTTGCTCACATAGTGAGCTACTGCCTGCCTGTCTGCATGGGGAGGGCAGCAGGGAAGGAGAATGCTTTTTTGCAAAGGGTAGAAGCTCATAAGGGCTCCAGCCCCTGTTTCCTTGTGAACCAGGGAGGATCCTTGTCCCAATTCCAAAGGAAATGCATTGTCCCAAGTGGACGCAACCCAGAGAGAGGTGGTTTCAAGCCAGCTGGAGCTGGAAAGGCAGTCGGGTGGGGTGGCAGTCTTGGCTGCTAAGGACAAAGCCCTGCTTGTCTACCTGCAGAGGTCTAATGACAGCCCTGAGGAAGCAGTGGGAAAGATACACTGTCTTCCTTGGGAACAAATCTATCACAAGGTGATTGACAGCAAGGTGGCCTGAATGGAAGGCTATGAAATCTTTAGTGCTAGAGATTGCATGAAGAAGGCAAGATGACTCACTGCTTCCCATACCACAGAGAGGAGAGGACATCCAGCAAAAATATCATGCAAGCTTAAAACAAAAGACAGGAAGTAGCTTTTCTCAGGGCACACAATCCTGTTAGAGAATTCATCACGACAGTGAACAACTAAAACGCAAACAGTTTAAAAAGAAGTAGACTAATCCATATCCACCACTGGACATAGGACATAATGATTTGTTTGAACCACTGCTGCAAGAAGTTCTAAGCCTCCAGCTGTCAGAAGCTGGGAGGAAATGTAGGGGTGAATGGATGTGTCACAGCTCTTGCAGTCATTTCCTAGGTTTCTGTTGCTGTTAATGGGTAGAAAAAGGACATAGAGACTATATGGACTGGAAATCTATGGGATTTTTATGTGCTAATATTCAATAGATTAAGCAATGGGTAGTTGACAGATCTTGGACAGAAATTATGAGCAGGAAATCTGTATAATGAGCACTTTTCTATGGTGTTCCTGAGAAGGCAGTCTTAGCTTAGATGCAATTTAATGTTTTCATCAATGATCTGGAAATAAATAAAAACGGTGCTGCTGGCTAAAATGTACAGATAACTTAAAGTTTGGAGGAGTGCTTGTGAATGTGTGGAAAGGACTCTGGGTCCATCAGTAGTCCAGGCACGTAGACTATATATTTTCACAGCATCAAACCGGGAGACAGAATAGGAGGAGACAGGAAGACACGTTGAAGCTATGGAGTGGTGAACTGCAGAAGCACAGAACAGTTGAAGTTGGAAGGCATCTCTAGAGATCATCTACTCTAACACCTTCTGCTCAGGTCAACCAGAACAGGTTACTCGGGATGATGTCCAGTTGTGTTTTAAATATTTCTAAGGATGGAGACATCGCAATCTCTCAGAGCAATTTGTTGCAGTGTTTTAGCAACACTCACAGTATAAAAGCTTTTTTTTTTTTACATTTAAATGGAATTTCTTGTCTTTCAGTTTGTTCTTTTTGTCCTTTCACTGGCACTGCTGAGAAGGGTCTGTATCTGTCTGCTTTACTCACCCCAACCAGATATTTATACATATTGATAAGACCCCCTTGAGCCTTCCCTTCAACACACTAACCAGTCTCAGCTCTCAGTCTTTCCTCATGTCAGATGCTCCAGTTCATTCATTGTCTTTGTCTCCCTTTGATGGACTTGCTCCAGTATGTCTTGTACTGGCTTGTACTGGGGAGCACAAAACTGGACACANTCTTTTTGTCCTTTCACTGGCACTGCTGAGAAGGGTCTGTATCTGTCTGCTTTACTCACCCCAACCAGATATTTATACATATTGATAAGACCCCCTTGAGCCTTCCCTTCAACACACTAACCAGTCTCAGCTCTCAGTCTTTCCTCATGTCAGATGCTCCAGTTCATTCATTGTCTTTGTCTCCCTTTGATGGACTTGCTCCAGTATGTCTTGTACTGGCTTGTACTGGGGAGCACAAAACTGGACACAACACTACACGTCTCTGATCAGTGCTGATCAGGGGAGATGGATCACCTCCCTCCACCTGTCAGCGATGATCTGCCTAGTTCAGCCCAGGAGGCTGCTGGCCTTGCTTGTGACAAGGACACACTGATAGCTTGTGGTAAACATGACTGTCTACCAGGAACCTTAGGTCCTTCTCTGCAAAGTTGCTTTCCAGCTGGCCAGCCCACAGTGTGCAGTGCTTTGTGGGTATCCCACTGGAAGGCAATGACTGAAGAAGACTGAGAGATCCTAAAGGATGGTCCTTCATCTGGATCTATATTCTCAATATGGTGGTGGGACCAACTAATGCCACCTTGAAGGAGACTGGTGAAAGGACAGGCCTAATTTTAGCTCAGTGTAAGTCACAGATAACAGAAACCCATCTCCAATTCGGGGACATGTGCTTTGTCAGGGACAATGAGAAATTGAAGAGGATGCAGAAGCTCACGCAAATCTGGGCTGGAGAAAATGTTTCCAAGAGAGCAATTTGTTCAGCTCATCAGCGAGCTCAAGTGGTGGCTTGCTGTGTGTGTGCACCTGCTATAAAAGGACTCTTTAATCTAAAACAGAAAGAAAGGCACAAGACAGACCAGTGCCTGCAAGCTGAACACAAATAGATGTGAGCAGGAATCCAGGTGCCTGTTTTGTTGGTCATTACCTCTGGGAAGAAATTTCCAAAGTTCTTGGTAGAGATTTCATCTGCTGATATCTGTGAATCAAGACTGTGCAACTGTAGTTGAACCCAGCTTGACAGATGACTCACTGCGATGTTGTGACCTGTGATATCCAAGATTGCAGTCTGGGCTCTTCTTGCTGTAGTCACAGTCTGAGCTCTTCTTGCTGTAGTCTTCAGCTCTGACTAGAGTGGTCCTTGAAGTGGTCGTGAGCACAACACAGGATGTACGGCATTTGCCTGCTCTCCACATAGCTGACAGGCTGTGGGGAGCCTCTGTTGCTGCCTGGGCTAGGGTTTCAAGTAGGTCGGAGAGTGGAGTAACAGAGAAAATTGGTGTGGAGGGTGGATATTGCGGCTGCTCCTTGGGCATTGAAGAGGTGCCTTTATTCACAGGAAGGCAGGAACCCTACTGAAGGCTTCTAGAGCAGCCAAGGTGGCAGCTGTCTGGCTGTGGTCCTTCTGTCCCAGGGGACAGGGGATATTAGTAGCAAGAGTCTATCAGTATCTTTAGCCATTGATTGGGCTGCTGAATTTTACAGGATAAACCTTTGGAGACTTTGCATAGCATAAGGGTCACTATATGGCAATCCTGATGGATTTCTTTATCAGGCCTATTTTGTTTGAGTTTTCCTTGGGATCTCTGCTATTCCTTGCAATATCAGTATCCACAGCTAGTAGCAGGTGTCCTCTGCAAGGAAAACCATTCATCCAATGATGATCAGACCCCAGATTTTCAGTCAAGTACCTCTTTAAATCAGCAAAGGCCAGTAGCCATTGTTACTGCTGTGGCTTCCTGGAAATGAAGCAGAAATAGAGCTTCACGTCTATGATGGGGAGAAATCTACAGGCACAAATGTATTTTCCTTTTTCTGTGCTTTTACTCATCACCCACAACAGCTTCTATTTCTAACCCTGTGTTTAAAAAACCCCAAAACAAACCCTGAAAGTCAATATTTATGTTTCAGGCTCCCTCTCCCCTGCTGTTTGTCTCTGAATTTAATGCTTTTGAAAGGTGAATGATTGACGATTTACTGAAAACGAAGTTAAAATATAAATAATTCCATGATTCAGCTGCTGTATTAAGCAGGCATATGAGAAAAGCCCAGAAGACCAAGGTTGGCTTTTATTATTAACAAGGAAAAAAATTAAATTTAAATAAATGTAATATTTATTAAAATTTCCTTTCACGCTGTTACCTGAGGTTCATAAAACTTTTGAGCTGTGTCAGCTTTGCACTCCCCAGTACATTGAACTCCAGGGAAAACTATAAGCAAATTCTTAAGATCAATGCAAACTACTTCTCCATTACTCAAAAAAGGGAATTTTAACTATTTTTGAAGGCCCCAGGACTCCACTAATCCAGATATAAAGACTTTTTTCACCTTCAAACTTCACAGTTCCAACTCCCCTTTCACCTTCTGTCCTCCCATCACCACCCCAACACACACAGCCCTTTACACACCGAGGAAAGTGAATATATGTCCTTTTGCTCATTTTCCTTCTTTCCCATGGCCAACTGCAAACTGGAATTTGCCAAAAGGTGAAGAGAGCTGTACCGAGGCTGCTCCTAGGTCCAGCCTTTCTCCACAACAGTGACAGTGCCAAGGAGAGGAGATGTAAACCTCTGCCAGATGAGGATGGTAGAAAGAGAAACCCATTTTCCTGGGATGAAGATACTAGAGTAATCAAGCCAAGTCATGTGCTGTACGCGGGACAGAGCAGAGGGGGTTGGGGATGAAGGCTCTCTTACCACTAGTTGGGATCCAGGTTTGGATTTTAAAGACAATGAAAAGATCCTGTAGGTCTTGCCTTGGTGTATTTAATGATAAAAACACACCAGGAAAGCAGACCTATATGGGACAGTTTTGTCTGGCATAAAGTTACAGATCAGTGCTGGGCATCAAAAATCTTCCTATGCTGTTGTTTCTAGAGCTTGATGGAGCATGGCTGAGCTCTTCCTGAAAATGGAAGAAATCAGGGAGAGAAAGAGTCGTTTTAACAGCAGATTCTCAGCTTTGAGGGCGTGTGACTATAGGCTTAGTCCCATGGGCCCTTGGGTCCAACTTTGCCTTCACATCAGCTGTGTAGACACACAGCTAGAGTAATTGTCACCTGAGGAAACCTGAGGACCACATGGGAAGTAAACACATGGTTGCAACACCATCAGCACACACTCAGCCATGCCCTGTTGCGCGCATAGGCTGGGTGTGCTGTGCTAACTCATGAAATTGATTTGGAAGGACTCGACCATTTCTTCCCATTATGGCAGAGGGGACTTGCAGGTTACCTGAGTTCAGGCTGCCTATAGGGCAGTATGGTGGTAATAGGAACAAATCCTGGGCATCTCCCTGGGGTTAACAACACAGAGCTAGAGGGCTTCTTTGTCTGGGGTGAGCATCCTGAATGCAGCCTACAAGTATAATCTGGTATGCACCTCTGGTTTGGTTAGGGAGGGAGGAAAAATGTATGGAGGGGACAGTCATCAAAATTTAGCCCAGGCATAGTGGAGTCTGCAGGCGTATCAAAACCAAATGTTCTGTTCAGAGGATTTCACCTGTGTGTAAAGGATCTTGGTCCCTACATTAGAACATTGAAACTGCCCTGGCTTTGAAGGAGATTTCATGCACAGAGGCAAGTTTTGCTCTTGGTGAAGTTGCTGGGTGTGAAGAGTTGAAGAGTAGTAGTAGGTTCGGACGTTGCAAGAGTGGATTCAGAGGCAAAAACTGAGCTGTGTGAGAATGTGCTTTGATGTTGATAAACATGCCTTGTGGAGGCATTAGGAAAAAAGAAAGAGTGAGAGAAAGAAGGATGTTGAAAAGGATGATAAAGCAAGAAAAAGATGCATGGGATTTGGAAGCATTTGAAGAAATCTTTTTATAAAGCTGTGCTAGGCACGTTCTGTCAAATCTCTCCTGCTGTGAGGAATTTTCATGTTACTTTACAGATAAACTCATTGAGAGTGTGCTGTCTGCCTCCATGGTGACAGAACGGCATCTCGGAGGAAATGGCCCTGCATCATCATTTCTCCTTCAGTTCCAGGCAGCATCTGTCACTGCAGAACTCAGCTGCAAATTAGACCCATGTCCTCCCTGGTCCAAGGAAGCTAAGCAAAGCTGCATTTTGTTCATTGCAGGCTGACTTTGACAGTGTTTCCTTTCGTCTTTGTTAGGCAGACTACTGCTTGTTCATGTGAGGCTTGTTGCTTAGGTCTCTGTTCCAGAAACCATCTCCTGATAATATTTTTAACTGCTGTTTTCTGTCTCAGGTGGCTTTTAGAGGGTTAAAGGGGAAGGCAGGAAGAGGTGAGGCTGCCAGAGGATATAAGATGTCCCAGGTCTGGAGGCAGCCAGCCAGCATGTGTGAAACGACCATCAGGCAGATGGAATAGAGGGATGTGTGTCACCAGGATCTGGCTTCTTAAGGATGCAAGGATTAATGCAGTTGTACTGCATGTGCTGATCTGCTGCTTGGTGACTCTCTCATTTTAATGTGTAATCCCCTTGAAGAAGTAGCTAGAGGAGAAAGAAATCTGAAAGATACTTAGCTGCTGCAGGTTTTGTGAAGACAGACATCTGTACAGAAGAAAGGTCTCCTCTAAGCTGCTACTGATGTTCACAAATATTATCCCCTCTGTCTCCTCCTGCTGATGGATAGGTCACAGAACTTGGGTGGGGAGGGACCTTTAAAGGCTGTCTAGTCCATCCTCCCTTGCAATGAGCAGGGACATCTTCAACTAGATCCGGTTGCTCAGAGCTGTCACCACCCTGACCTGGAATGTTTCCAGGGATGGGGCAGCTGCCAGATCTCTGGGCAGCCTGTTCCAACATCTCAGCACCCTCCTGATAAATAACATCTTCCTTGTATCCAGCCTGGATCTACCCTCTTTTCCTTTGAAACCATTGCCCCCTGTCCTATTGCTTCAGGCCCTGCTAACAAGCCCACTGTGGAAATCAAATGACTGCTACTGGGGCTCCAGGGTCTTTTAGTCCCTGCTTCATCCTCATTGCATGTCTTTCTGTACATTGCTGGCACTGCACTGCCTTGAAGTTCGCACACCCTTTCTCAGTTCAGTCTTTCCTTAAGACCCCACTAAAGACTGTACCAGGCATCTTTGAGGTTACCTGCGTGGAGTCAACCAAGGCATAGCTATCTGGAAGGCTGTCTGTTTTCAAACTGTTCTACCCTTGGATTGCACTCACATGTTGGCTGCTGTATCCCTGGGATATCATTACTGCACCTCCACCCCATTTCTCAGCACTTCCCAAAATGAGATCCCAGCTCCATAAGCCAAAGATTGCTTATTGTGTCTTTGCACAGCATCTAGCACAGGGAATGTGATCTAGGGCACCAGTCAGTGATGAAAGACAAGTAACAGCTGACAGTCCTGACTTAAATGTACCCCCTGAAAATATTTCTCAGCAGAAAATGGACTTTTTCATTAAATGTAATCTTTCTATAAAACATTATCAGTTCTGTAGAAATCGTCTTTTTTTTTTTTAAAAAAAAAAGTTGTTTACCTTTTGGGTTTGTTTCTTCTGTTGTTATTTTGAAAATTGTTTATGTTGTTCAGTTCAAAACATGAAAAATCCTACAAAAATATCAGGCTGACAGAGGTTTTTCACTTTTTTCTTACTTTGGTTGGAAAACAGTGAATAGGTCTTAGTTGCCCCCATGGTAACACTTGGCACAAAAAGATGAACTCCTTTTCATCTAGTGAGTGTGCTCAAAGTAAAAGGATGACACAATTAGTTCAATAGACACCAGTGGAATTTTGAGGGGAATTTTTTTGAATTTGTGAGCTCAAATCCTCCATTGGACTGCAAGACATTTGAGCTTTGCTTTTCTTTAAATTGGTACCCTGAAAAGTGGGAAGGAAAGGGAAGGGGAAGAAAAAAGAGAAGGAAAAAGGGAAGGGGAAGGGAGAGGTGAGAAAGGGAGAAGAAGAAAGTTAGGGAGAAAATATCCATTGCTGGTCTCATGATTCCTCCAGCTTCTTGACTTTTAAGGGATCAAGTCTTCCAATTCTTGCAGGATAGTCCCTGAGGCCATGTTAAGTCACCCTTGTAATTACTGTCTTTAAAAGAAAATTTGGAGTGCTTTAAAAGCAGATTCCTTTGTATTAAGAGATGGTACAGGTATGAAGCAGTGTGCTCCAGTGAGCTGGAGTTAACTCCCCATTTTTCCACCTCCGTGCCTCTGGTACCAATCTCTGGTAATTTTGCTTTAGTGGCTCGGTTGTGGAGTGTTAACTTCTGCTCTGTGTGGTGAGAATAAGGGCTATATCACCAAGGACCATTGTGCTGTGCTCTCTTGCAGATATGCTTGGCTGGGAGGGACTGCAACTCTCTTTGCATGTCACATGGAAGTATTCCAGGCGAAGCCTTTATGATAAATTAGGGAATGTGGTCAGCCAGAAACAGCCAGAGAACTGTTTTATTAATCTGCAGGTGGATAACAATAAAAATGATGAAAGATCTAATCAGCTACATTATTAGCTAGAGGTTGTTGGGGCCAGGAGCGAAAAGGGGGGTGTGGGTGATGTGGGTGCTGGGGAGGGCTCAAATACAGGCAGAGGCAAGAACATTGTCTGCAAACACCATCAGCCAGAAAAATTGAGAGGTGAAAACAGTGCTGGAGATGATACCTTCAAAATTTCAGTCTTCAGCACCCCTTTCTCATTTGCCATTTCCTTTCACAGCTTATTTAATCTGGGAGCACCCGCATTTTCAGCAGCCAAGTTGCTTGACAGTACCTGATGCTCTCTGTCTCAGCTGCACCTTTCTCCAGTCCTTGGCACCTCCTGGGGCAAGGCCATGCCAGGACACCAACAAGACGTACGCTTCCTGTATTGCAGAAGGTGATGAGATACCTCCTTTGTGGACTGCACTGAGGGGTGAGATGCTGTGCTTTCTGTTGGTGTGTCTTTAGCTTTTCCAGCAATACCTGGGAGACTTTGCTGATAGAAATGAGGGAGGTGGGCAATTCATGCCCCTTTGGCATTCAGTATTAACTGGTGGGGGGCTGTACGTCGTAGGTGGGACACTTACAGTCATAGATAAAGGCTTCTGTGTATTATCTGTGCCCTCTTTCAATGTGGGCCCTATTCTCTTTCTTTCGGGGTAGTAAGGTAAGCAAATACAACACAGGAGAGCCCTGTCTGAGTACCTGGATATGGAAGATCTGGAAGGCTCCAAGTTTCCATTAAAGCTTTGATTTGGCAGCATCACAAAGTCCTGCAGTCAACGCACCTGCATGCAAATGCATTATGGACAGCTAAAGAGCCCCTGTTCTTCAATTCCTCTGTCATATTTTGCAATGCATATTATTTGCTTACAATTCAGATCTGTCTTATAGTCTCTGTGGTAAAAGCATATTGAGGAAAGTCATCTCCTTTCCCAGCAATTTTCTCAGCTTCTCTTGATCATTAGCATGCTGGAAATCACTTGAAAGAAACACTGCAATTTTTTAAGGGATTTTATTCATTTATTCATCAAGGTTAAGGACCCTGAAAAACTGCTGTCTACATCTTTTAGCACTTACTTCTTTCAAATCTCATATATATTATAGTCCTCAATCTGGAGTTCTCATTCGCTATGAGGTTTTCTCTGCCTGTATCTTTTGTTGCGGTCTTAATGTACAATAAACCCCTTTAAAATTAGTTATACTGCTACAGTTGTCAGGAGAACTCAAGTGATCTGATGAATTTAGTAAGAATTCCAGGCTGTGAAACAGACACAATGAAATTCTCTTCTTCAGCCTACTTGCCTCATTATTAAACCTCCAGTTTATAGTGTGCAGACAGTGGTGCACTGTAATTGAGGTTGAATTGTCACTCTCATTATAAATCCCCTTTTCTCGCATGCTCATAACTTCAACCAACGCATGGGCTGAAACTGTGCGCGCTCACTTTTAGCCCACTATAGGATATTTAACTCCATTATCTATAGGCTTTAGCTCTGCTGTTGTGCTCTGCTGCCCCATATATTTCACCATAACTGGAGCTTCTGGTGAGGTTAAAATACAAAAGCTGAGTATTAACAGGTCTGCTTGGCTTTGGCATCAGGCTTGCATCTGTATTTTAGGTAGCTGGTGAAGCCATTGCCCTCGTGGAGACACGGACATTTGCTAGCCAGCCATGCAAAAGGGTGTTTTTTCAAGACCCTCTCTGCCAGCCTAAGGAACAGAAGTATCTCTGAAGCTTTGAAAAACATCTGTCCTGCCCTACCGAGTAGACAGGAAATACAGGCTTTTCCTCCATTCACTGCCAGGAACTACAGGCAGTGACTGTAGTAGTACAGGGGAGTCCCAGCAAAACTCTTCCTTTGGTTCTTCCTCGGTGCCAGAGAGGTCTGTAAGTTCATTCTGGATTTCAGCAGGGGATTTAGAATTGTTGACTGGATCTGCTTGGACCCTGAGCAGTTCTGTTAAGCTCACAATGCCATGGGCGAGGACTTCTTTTCCTCTCTCTCTATGCTTCTGCCTCCTCTCTTTACTACCAACTCTAGTATGCAAAGGGAAGCACTTGGGTGCAGACATACTCCGTGGGCCAACTTGGTGTTGAATCCTCCGAGACAGGGTCAGTTCAGATGGACAGTTCAACACTGCATCTCAGCCTGCAGCTAAGAGCAGTGGAAAAGAGTGGTCTCATGGCTGCAGCACTCAAGGAGAGTGTGAAAGTTTGGGGTTTGGGGCTCGGTTCTGCTCTTTGTTACAGGTTTTGTGCATGCCATTGGATGAAGCAGCTAGGTTCATTGACTAGAGAGATCTGCTGACCCAGTTGCTGGTGTAGACCACAAGCTCAGATATAGGCGCTGAAAGCTGGATGGCACCATTTTCACCATAATTGTGCTTGAAGAGATTTATGCAATGGAGGAAACCAAAATATCTACAGAGACAGAGTATGTTGCAGATGCCAACTCACTGTCCTATGCACTCTCCACAGGCAGAGGAACCATTCTCCTGCCCTAGCTTCAGCACAGTGACTTCTCCTGAGGTGCTTCATGAAGAGGACTTGAGAGCTAAGAGTTTGCAGAAACTCTTGCTGAGAGTTTGTGGAGAAAAGAGACGTGTGAGGGATAAAGAAAAACTAGTGCATATTTGTCAGAAAACTCAAGGCAAAAAGATTTATGTCAAGAGATTTTATTATTTTTTTTGGCAGTTATGAGACATCACATAAAAAATAATAAACACACATACTCATATATTTATAATGGAGAGAAGGAAGGGGAGGAAAGAGATTCGTGCTAAAAGGAAATTGTCGAGTTGGGAAGTATGAGGTAGAGAAATAAATGACATCCTACAGCCAGACAAACCATGGACCAAGACCGGTCTTGTCTGCAGACGGCTGGTGTAGGAAGGTGTTTTTGATGCATGCTGCCGTGGCTATTCACTAAATCCCTCTCTCTGCCCTCACTGTCATGGTCTAACAGCTGCTCATGGAGTAGGCAGCATTGGTGATGGAAGGTGCTGCCATTTATCCGCAGCAGTTTATCACCAACCGTTCATTCCTGCAGCAGAGGGGGAAAACTCTGCCTGTTTCTGACAGTCTGGCACCTCATCGATTACCTTGGTCAGTACTCCAGGACCCACCTTCATCACCCGTTATGTGTGGGGGAGCCTGTAGCAGGGGTTGAGGATGCAGGGGCACGTGGCAGGACCTGAGGACACCATGGCAATGCCTGCAGCGCTCATCTGCCAGTGCCCCAGTTCCCTGTTCTCCTCCAGGCGTAGAGCTCAGCTTTCTCACACCTCTCCCACGCTTTCTTTGCTCTCCAAGTGCTACTTGCAGGAGTTTTGACTACAAGGAACACTTGTAATCGAAGTGATGGAGCCTGAGGGAAAGGGGAAAATACAGCCTGTGTCTGAAAATGTAAAAGGGACCCTCCTGCATACCTTGTTCTTCTGCTGATGCTCATCTCTGTCCCCAGCTGAACTGCTGTGACCAATTGCACTGAGAATTTTTCTCCATGAGTGCAGTGGAGGTGAGAAAAAAGCTAAAGAGAGAGAAGTAAGGCGACTCCTACACTGCCAGAATAGGGGATTTTTTTTGACATAACCTTTATATTGGGTGACATGGTGTAACATCTTCCTGAATGTCATTTGCCGCATTTCAGGTCCACGCATCAGAGCCTGCACTCTCTGGAAGATGGTGGTGTTTCTCTGCATGGTACGTGCATGTTTTGTGAATGTGTCAGGGATCCTGGCTCTAAGGCAAAGCACTTTCTGGTGCTATTTTCCTACATTGTGTTGGCAGCAGGGGCTGGTCATGAGTTCCTTGTGCTGCCCTGTATCAGTAACCTTAATAACTCCTTTCAATTCCTTTTCCTAAGAAGTATTTCTGGCAATCGCTGGCCACATGTGCCTGGACTGGACAGTTTTAAGAAGTAGGTTGGCTGGAATAAGGTAGCTTTGAGCTTTTCTGACAGTTATCCCTAGGAATGCTGTGAAGAGTTTCTGCAGCCACCACAGCTGTTCTGAATTTGTAATGAATTTGGAAATCATGCCTCAAGCTTGGTCTGTTCTAGAGGCAGTGTTTAATGAAGATCCAACTCCAGCTAACACCAGACCCAGCAAATAAATATAGGGCATGTAGGGTAAGCCCAAGATCTGTTCTGTTTAAATGTTGCCACTAAGAAAATTCTGCTGCTCTCCAGTTTGGACTGTCGGCAAGAAGGCTACACCCAAGACCACCAAGGACACATATTTTATGCTGAGTGTTCCCTTGTTCTGTTTCCAGGGAGTGACCATATGCTGGATTTGTGTATAAATTTATGGGTGCAGGAATATAAGAAATACATGAAGATAGCCTATGGACCTAGGAAGACAAGTTCCATGGAATTTTGCTCAGCTATCTCCACCTCATAATTCTGTATCTCTGATTCATACTTCCTCTAATAAACCTACCATCCTCTGTAGAAAGCTGGTAGCTCAGAGGCAGGCAGCATGTTGTATCTGTTGTTTGTCAGGCACTATCATATATTTTTTCTCTGTTGACCCAAATAACCAGCATTTGTTCTTTTTGCTGTTGTTGTTGTTACTCCTTAGTTAGATTTTAAACTTTGTGGGTTGAGTGCCATCACTTAGTCTGTGCTCCTGCAAAGAAGGGTTTAGGCACCCATACAGTGTGACAAGTCGGATTATGGCCACTGGAGGAGGACAAATCTTTCCTGATGAAATATTTTCCCCAAAGGAAGGTCAGTCTTGACTCCTCCTCCATCCTTCGCCTCCTTAGTAATTACTAATAAGAAAAAAAAATTCATTTTGAGCCTGCTGAACTTAAAGGACTTTGCTGTTGGTTGCATGTGTCAAGGTCCATGTGAATTGCTGCAGTACCTAACAGGAGCCACAGTTTGTGTAAGCCATGCTTCCATCCTCTGCCTCTGGTCCTTCTCCTTCATGGAATGTTATTTCCCATGTAATACTGAAATATCTTGCTAGTTGGAAACTTTTCTGGAAAGTTTCACTGCTTGTGAATCAACAGTTTACTTCATTAAAAGTTTCTATATTTTGAACATTTTGGCCCCTTCTGGGCTGAAAAATGTACTTTTTGCAGGTTGGAATCCAATTTTTTTCAAAGTGAGGTCTGCTAGGGAGATGGGTGGGAGATCTGGCTCCCTCCTTCTTTCCACACAAAGATCAAGTAGGTCAAGTGTTACTGTTGGTGATCTAACTTTAGCTTTACTCCTTCAAATCCCCACCAGTCTCCTGGACTTGACTTTACAAGTCCTTTCATGTCACTTCACACTGTAGTGGGAGGAAGTGAAAATTACGGGCCACAGGCAGGGTTCCAAAAAGTGCGCTCTCTTTCTCAGAAAAGGGCTGGCATCTTTCCATGGGCCTTCATTGTATTTTATAGCCATACTACAGTATTTAACAGCATAATTTAGTAAGTGTCGGTACTCCATCGCAAAGTGTGGAGAAACCATCTTACTCAACCTCTGGCGACGTGCGCCGATTCAAATAACACACCGTTAGGTAGTGTTAATGTTTTCTGGAAATGAAATTGGAGTCAGAAATGCCCTTATTGGCCATCAACATAAATAATGGTGTCATCCTGATCACAAGCAGAATTCAAGACCTTTTGCCCTTAAAAGGTGACTATCTTTCATGTTTTATTTCAGTTCCCACCTAATTACCTACCCCAAAGTGCAGACACACATTCCACTGGTTTATGCCTGAGACAAAGACGATTGTTTTTGTGCTGCTCTTCATGTCACATCTTTTCCAGCTTTTGAGCACTAGCAGATCGTTTATTCACTATCATTGCAAATGAGTCATTTACAAAATATATGAAACTATGAAAGAAAATCAAAGTCTTTGGCACGGATTAAAAATATCTCCTAAAGGTGTCTGCAGAAGACCTGCTGCAACACAAAAACCGAGTGAAACTTTCCTGTCCTTCCAAATACAGTGCCTCTTTGTTCCTTGCATGCTTTCAATGCCCAGGGGAGAGAGCTCTGGCTGGGATCCTAGACTGCCATCTGATTTAGGGTGTTCTAAGCATAGTGGGATGGGAAGACAGTGACTCTTCTGGGCTGTCAGAAACCATTTTGTGCTTACCTTGGCTGTGCAGCTTACCAGGGCACCACGGAGGTCAGCTGTGAAACTGAGTAGGAAGAGGCAACAGTTGCAAAAGAAGCTGGTCAAATATCATCTCTCAAGGGGATTTTAATGTGTTCTCTAGCCCAAAAGGCTGCAGTAGTCCATCATAACTTCTACCAGCTGTACCAGACTTTGTACTCAGCATAAAAAAGCATTGAATCCATGTAATATAATTCTTCATGCTTGCAGTCACAATATCAAGCCCTTCCTGCAGGATTAGGTGCAGTTTGGTCTACAATGTACTGATTTTTGACCTGGAGACGGGTCTAAGTTCAAGCTTCCTCTGCATATCAGCCGACGGGCTAGCGACTGTTCCTCAAGTCACCCTTCTCTCAGTTTGGAGATGAGTTCTGGTATCAGGGCTGTACATACATCATGTCATGTCTTCAGTTCACAATTAGTAAGGCTGGACTTGGCCTGCTGAGGGCAGCTGGTGGTAAGCTCTCCACTGTGTGTGTGGGAAACCACTTCTTCTTCACTGGGTGGAACTGGAACTACTGTGTGGGACAAAGTAGTTCTCTGCAGTGTGCACTGAAGTCCTTGTCCCTAGGTGTACCCCAAGGCAACTTTAGGTAAAGGCTTTTGTGCTCAGCACCCTCCCTACCCTCACTGATTTTCCCAAAAAGAAACACAGTCCAGAAAGGAGATACAGTAAACCCTGATAGATCTATCAGGTTGGACAATGGTGAGGAGAGGGCTGTACTGGATGACTATCTCACAACGTAAGTATAATTGAGGTTGTGCAAATCTACCTGTATAGCCTTTGAAAGTTTTATTTCATGGTAACAACAAGGGGCATGGCCAGAAGACAGATCTGCTTTGAGTAGGAGGCTGGATGAGAATACTTTCCATCATCCTTTCCCATCAGCGTTGCTGTGATTTTGTTTCTATACCTGCTCTGTTGGCAAAGTTCAGGGTGTGTGTGTGTGTGTAAATAGTAGTAGCATATGCACATCTACAGCAATCATAGAATCATAGAATCTTGGACCATTCTAGGTTGGGAATGACCTTGAAAGATCACGTGGTCCAACCTTTTGCAGGAAAGGGAACCTAGATGAGATTATCTAGCACTCTGTCTAATTGTATCTTGAAAACCTGTGGTGATGGGGACTCTACCATGTCTCAGGAGAGGTTGTTCCAGTGATTGATTGTTATCACTGTAAAAAATTGCTTTCTTATATAGGCATGAAACCTCTCCCAGTGCAACCTGTAGCCATTGTCCCTTGTCTTCCCCAAGTGACTCCTTGTGAAGAGAAAGTCTCCATCTTCTTTGTAGCCACAGTTTAAATCAATAACGTTTCCTCTATAGTCTTCACCTGAAGTTATCAAAGCAGACAAGGTAGTATTTTAACAAGAATGAGCTAGTGGGGCAACGGGGTCTTTTTTATATTTTTAAAGACCTCCTTTGTAAACCTCAAAACCAATATGAGGCAAAGGCATATGTCATTTCACAAATGGGTAAAGTGAAGCGATGCAACCCAGAAACGATGATGAGTAATACTGCCATAAGCTAAGCACTGGTCCATACACTCCTTTCAAGATGGCATGTAGCTTGGTAACTGTCCAGCTCCACCATCTGCAGAGACTGAAACTCAATTGCGTTAACGAGAATGAAATTATGGTGATATTAGCATAATTAAAATGAGAAGAAGCCTAGTTCAAGCATGATTGATGCCCATGGAAATCTTTGGATGGAGGCAGAAAAGGCAGGTCCAAGAATGTTGGCTCAGGCTTTATTTACCTGCACAATTTCCCCAGGTACAGGAGGAAATGTCCTCAAAAAAAAAAAAAAAAGTTTAATGTGGCTACTGACTGGTATTAAATAAATGATGCATGTTGGCAGAGCGATAGATGAGAATAGCGGAAAACACATTGTGAAAGGAACCAGAAGAATTGCCGTCATAAATCTCCCCAAACTATTCTAGTCAGAGAGAGGCTAAAAACTAAGCAGGTTACTGGGAGTATAAGGAAGAGGGCTTTAGAAGAAACCCATGACTCCATAGGTTCATTGACACAAGCTTTGCCCATGTGCTCACCCTCTTAAAAGAGGAGCAATGGATGGCCAGGGAAAGGAAAGGAATGTGAAGGTGTGACATTACAACTTGGGTTGTTTGGCTTTTGAGTTTAATTTTTTATTTGAAGCAGGTTAAAAGAGCTCCAGGTGTTCTCTCTAGAAAAATAGAGATTAGAAGGCAACATTAATCAAGTTTACAACATATTCAAACAAGTAGATAAAGAGGACAGAAAAAAATACCCTGAAATGTTTTTCTAATGAATGCATATTTTAGCTGCAGAATTCACAGGGGTCAACATGGAAAAAGACATGTATATATGCAAAACTGGGGTTAGAAGAGAAAGTGGGAGTATTTTCAAAGCTCATAAATAATTTAAATGTTGGAAGAAAACGCAGAGGTTTCTGTTGATCTTATTGCCAAAGGAATGACTTTAGGCCCGATAAACTAAGGGGCTAAAGGGGTTTTTCACACAGAAGAATGGCAGACCATGGCTGTTTGTCTATTACAACTTGTCACACCGATCATGATTTTTTTGGGTAAAAGATGAGCATGTTGGGACAGGAATTTCTAGCTTCTTTGACACACTAAAATGCCTGTATCCAAAGCTAAATAACATTTACGTTCAAAAGAAATTGCAGTTTCTTGTTGACTTTTGTAAGGTGTTCACTGAAAGCAGCTGGAAATCGTGTTATTAACTTTTTTTGCTGCAGAAAGAGGCCCTTGCTGAATGCTTTTGACAATGCCACTTGCAAAAGCCCGGAAGGAGCTTTACAAAGGATCAGCCACTGAAAAAAATCAAGGACCAGAGTGCCTTCTTCATTTACATTTCTGGTTACCACGAATATTGTGTAACTTCACAGTGACCAGGGCAGGCCATATAAGAGCTTCATTATCTATATTGCTTGTGCAATTATCCATGCCACTGCCACACCTACTCAGTCTCCACATCAGTCACACTGTACAGTTTGCTCATGCAGTCAAATGGTTGAAGTTCTCAAAGTCCCTGTTCCATATAATTTCTGTTCCTGCCAGGTGAGAATGAACAATAACTGCCCCTCTGACTCATATTTCAGTTTTGTTTTATTGAACTGGTCTTTATTTGGCTTTGTCTTTGAAATAACTTTTCTGGACAGGGAGAGAAGCCAGACTGACAAACCTGAAACCTGTTTTTTTTGTGAACCTATGCCCTCTTTGTCTTAAAGCATCTCAGGCCTCTTGGCTGGAAGTTACTACTGCTCAGGTCACAGGAGAGGTGCACAGAAACTCCAGCACTTCTCTTCAGTATGCAGAACCTGACCATGTGTGTGCTCTCTCAGGCCATTTCAAATGGTAAGTACAGACCATGGCTAGTCTGTTTTACTTCCTGCTGCACTTGGCTTCCCTCAGTTACTACTTCCCAGCTGGGATTTAGTGTTTTTCATCCTCACTGAAGTGAAGTGTTTCCTAATTCAGGCAGGTGTAATGCTTGGTCATGACCATCTGTCCATCGTGTGTAGGACAGACAAAGTGAATCCGTATGTGCAAGCCCTGTAGGAGCAGTCTCTGAGAAGTGAGATCTCACCCTTTTCTTGTCTCCTCTGCTAAAACTGCAATAAAACCACCAGCTGGGCTAATGTGCAATGATATAGACCCCTCTGATCTAGGACCATCAAAAAATTTCACATAGGAAGGCTTACTGACCAGCTGGATGGCAAGTAGCTATCACTAGTGATCTAGTATAGAGGCAAAACAAGGTCCAATCAGGCCAAGTTTGTCCTCTCATCCCAGCTGTCCCCAGCTGCACAGACTTCTACCCACTTTTCTTCACCATTTGCAGTTAGTGGGGAGGGAGTGCTCCTTTAAATCTGATGGATTAAAACCCTTCCTAAAATTCAGCATTTGGTGTTGTCAGCCCCTTCATGGAAGGAAAAATTCCCCAGTCTCCAATTAAACTGGATCTGGACTGTAAGTCTTTCAGGCAAGCATGCTGCTCTGAGTGGATTCCCTACCTCTAGGAAAATAAAACACCTTAAATGTCCAGTATTTCACCCAAACTCAGCTTTCGCCCTGCACCGCAAAATCTTGGTCGTCAAGGAGAGAAAATATTTACTTAGTAAAGCTTTAAGATCAGGCTTTTGGGCTGGAAACCGAAAGATATAAATAAGCCAGATGTAGGACAACTTCTGCTTAAACTGCAGAGCTAAATCTACAGGGCCAGGTAGTTCTCTCGTTCTTTCTGCGGTTTTGGCTTGGACAGCTCTGTGCAACCAAATCAGCAGAACAGGAGTTTTGGCATTCACCTGCCAACTGCCTCCTGAGCGGGGTGCTCAGGCTGGGCAGAGGAGGCTACTAACTGGTACCCCACATAGGGCCAGCCTAATCTTCTCAGGTTGCTATGTGTCTCAGTCTAATCTCATGTTTCTTCTCACATCCTAAACTGGGCTGCTTGTTGCTTAGCAGCTAGCAGCAGTATGCACAGGGACTCAAACCCCCTTTATCTTTGTTATTGGGGCTGCGCAATGCTAATGCTGATATTCTGGATAGCTGTCCCTTGGGGTTGGGAGAGTCGGGTTTAGAGGGGCGAACACCTCTGTCATCCGTCTCCTGGTTGCCTGCCCTCAAACCAAATGAGGCTGCTCCCCAGAGCCAACTCTACTGCACTTGCATGAAACGTGATGCAAAGTGTTTGATTGATAATTATGGTGTTCCAGCGTGCTCTGGGGTAGCTCCAGAAAGCCGCAATGACAGAACAGACTGAGAGGAAAGGGTTAAAACAAGGAAAAATTGGGCTGACACTTTTCATCTGCTTATATGCCATTGTGACAGGGGGTGAGGGCTTCAATTGGCTTGGCTTAAAAAAGATATTGCTAATGTCTAACACTTGATGACAAAGGGTTCACCAGTACTGCTAGGCCCATTGTCTTGCTTAATAGCTCTTTGTTCTAGCTGAAAGAAGGTAATCTTTTCTTGTAGGAGTTGGTAGGAGGATCTGTGTACAATGTGCCTTCTGCCAACCATTGCAGTTTTGGAGTTTGCTCTGTAGCTCACTGAAGTGGAATCGTCTCCCTTATCCTCCAGAGGAGGGACTCACAGAGGAGGCATCACGGTTGTGATGCCTAATTTGTGGGTGCTTTGTTATCTGGTAGGCCTCACAACACTGAACTAAGCTATTGCATTCTCTATGCTGTGTACAGAAAAAGTAAAACACGTAATCTGATCTGCCTCAAAGGGTGAAGAGAAGTTTAGGGCCTCTGTCTCTTTGAGGAGGAGAAGCACCCATTTTTGGGATGTCATGCTGTGGCTCCCCACTGGAGAGAGTTAACCCACCCACTCACCAGCTGCCTGCAAACTTGCATGTTCAAATCTCTTCTTTTTAAGAGCTGAAAGCAATAGTTGTAACCCAGCAGTGCATACGGCCCGTGAGAGTGCCCTGAGCACGAGGATAAGTTGTACCAAAGTTGGAGTCTGTGTCCCTTTGTCCTGGTGAGGTGTGCTGTGTGCTCCACAACATACATCACATTCATGGGAGCAGTGTTAGAAGCCTGGGTCTCCCAGGGGAGGTTATGGAGTCATTCACTCCCTGTTTCCATTTTTATTTCCACCTTTTAAACAAAACAAAGCTGATAAATGAGAGGAGTTGTGAATACCTCCCTGGACTGCTCCATGATTGTGTAACCAGGGCCACCATCTCTGTCATGGGAGTCTCAGGTAGGAAATCCCACCTTCTAGCTGTATTGGGGAAGAATCTGAGCCTGTGCTTGTCATAGCCCATGTAAGTGCACTGCATGCCATGAGACTGTTATGTACAGGAAAAGGGCACACTTACCTGCATGCGTGCAAGGAACCTCTTCCCCAGTCTGTGCTCGCTTGAGGTAGCCCATGCCAAGTTCAGAACTTACCAGAATGAGACCCAGAATTCAGGATGGTTTATGAATTCCATGGTGAGTGGATGTTTGCTACCAAGGTGTTTCTTGCCACAAGAGTGTTTACCCATAATAGTGCTATACAGGTTCCTCAGCAGCAATGTGGGAATGTTTAACATTGGGTGGGTGTTAACAAAGGTTTGTACAATACCAGCAGTAAGTGCAAGTGTGCAAAGAATCTCTGAGCAATCTGATCTAGTTGAAGATGTCCATGCTTACTGCGGAGGGGTTGGACTAGATGATCTTTAAAAGTCCCTACCAACCCAAACTTTTCTATGATTCTATGATTTATGAAACACCTGAGTGACCTCATTCCCTTAATTAATGGAGCACAAGGGCTCTGATTTGTTACCTTCCAAATGTGTTTTTTAACGTGTTTGCCCTATTGTGAGTGCTTACTGTAGTGAGAGGGAAGCTATGGGATTGAAACCTGTTAGAAGGGCTGGTTTCCTCAGCAAGTAGGACAGCAGTGCTATTACAGAAGGCATTTTCAGAGCCCACAGCTGGCTAACTGTGGCCTATTCCTGTTTCATTGGCTCCCGAGCACCAGTACAAGCTAGGTAGTTTCGAAAGAATCATGGAATCGTAGAATGTTAGGGGTTGGAAGGGACCTCAGGAGATCATCTGGTCCAACGCCCCTGCCAGAGCAGGTCCACGGAGTTTGCTAAGAGACCTTCCTATGCATCAGCATCAGTAACTTCCTTTTCCAAGGGAAGCTGTGCACAAGCTTGCACAAATTGCTTTAGTAGCGTTTGCACATTGCACTGAAGCATCCAATGATATGTGTTTCCCCATGTGCCAAATTCCTGTGATGTGTGAGTTCTTCGTGGTACCACAAACATTGGACGTGCATGCTTCTGAAACTGAACACCTTGCATGCTTCTAGACCCATGGGGCAGTCATTGCCCTTGTGTATTTGGCACCAGGGGAAATGTGCTGTTGGAAACTGGAGTGTTTAAGGTGGAAAATTTCTCACCTTGCTTCATACGAATATTTTCAAACGACATCACAATGTTAGTTGTATGAAGGAACACAGGCAGAGTTCTGTAGTCTCATTCAAATCCCAGATCATCTCTTAATAAAATAAAGTTGTCTAATGGACATCTGCTTGGAGTGGGGACGGGGTGGAATTGGTGAGAGGAATGTGTGGGGAAAATCTGGAGAAGAGAAGGTTGAGGGGAGACCTTATTGCTCTCTAACTGAAAGGAGGTTGTAGTGAGGTGGGAGTTGGTCTCTTCTCCCAAGTAACAAGCAATAGGACAAGAGGAAATGGCCTCAAGTTGTGCCAGGGAAGGTTTAGGTTGGATATTAGGAAAAACTTCTTTACCGAAAGGGTTATCAAGCATTGGAACAGGCTGCCCAGGGAAGTGGTGGAATCACCATCCCTGGAGGTATTTAAAAGACGGATAGACGTAGTGCTGAGGGACATGGTTTAGGGGTGGTTTTTGACAGTGTTAGTTTTATGGTTGGACTTGGTGATCTTAAAGGTCTCTTCCAACTCAAGTGATTCTGTGAGTCTGTGAATCATTTCCTCTTGTGTGTGCAAAGGAGGAGTGGCTCTGTGACTATGTCAGGAAATGCAGATATGGAAAACTGACTCCAGAAAGGGATTTAGTGCTTTCTTAGAGACACAGAAATGTGATCAATGCTTGAGGTGTCTCCATGAGACTCCAGAAAGAATGACTGCAAACCATGCCTTCTGCTTGTACCAAGGTTTTTCTCCAGCTGTTCATGGGTATGGGATTTACCAGTTTAAGGTAATTACACTGGTGCCAAGGGGCACCTTGGCAAAGGCTGGATGTTTGAGCTTTAATAAACTTTTTGTTTCATGCAATGTGATTTAGCAGCTACAAGTAAGAGGGAGGGGCCAGCATCAAAGAGCCAGTGGCTTTTGAACCTCCGTAATAGTGTTCCCGATTTGCTGTATCCTGGTGCATGTGGGCAGGCAGATACAGGCTTTCAGGTTGGCTTGGCCTCTCTCTCTATTTTCTTTGCTTTAGACTGGGCCTTTTCTTTGTCTCCTTGACAGACCTAGCAATACAGTCCCATGCCTAAACAGGCCCATGCTGCAAAGCTTTATTTGTTTTGCCTTACAGCATGTACAGTGTAAAGGAGTGAACTTCCTTTGGAAAGAAGTATGGATTCTCTGTATGACAAGCAGTTAAATCTTAAAACAGGGCTGGTATGTTTGTACAGCCCAGAGAAGGGTGTTTAAATAAACCATAAGGCCATATCTGCATTTGTGCTTCAGCCCATCCTTTTTAGTCCGTGTGTCTACCATAAGCAGAGAGCTGAATATGGCGAGTAAATATCACTTAGTTCCGGCTGCGGTGTGGTCATAGCAGTGCTTTCTACCCCAGCACACCAACATAAATGAACCTCCAATGGCCTGACAGTGCTGGGGTGCCTCCCTTCTTTTTGGGCACCGGACTTGCAGATCTGCCCACTCTTTGAGCTTGCAGTATAATGCACGTGGAAGTTCTGGGAGAAAGTTGAGGACCACACATAGTCTCTCCTCGTTCACTGGTTGTCCCTGCTTGTCCTCATAGGCAGATTCCCCAATTCAGTAACTTCAACAGTGTCTCTGCAAAGCCAAATATTTTTAGGGGTACTGCCCTGGGTCATAGAGGCAGTTTTAATAGTGTTTTCTAGCCTCCCCTTGTGAGCTGGTTGCTCCCCAGCACTGGGTATTTTATCCTCTGTGTATTGCAGGGTACCTGAAACAAGACTTTGAAATCTTGTCTCACAGTCATCAGCCAACAGCCCCCAACTGTGTCTCAGCAGCCAGAGGTGTCCCCAGTTGGATGACCCAAGGATGTAGCTCATCCCACTCAGGCCATATGGCCATGTCCTTGCAGCTACATCAGGCTGTCCCTCACAGTCCCAAATCCACTGCAGAGACATAGCATCTACCACAAGGTGGGTATGGAGGGGGTCTGGGGTGCTTGAGGGTCGCAAGGAAGAGGAGGGAAGGCAGCCTGAAATATGGGGAGGGAATCAGGCAACACCTCTTAGTGCCGCTTTTGCAGTGCCACTGTGGGAAAGTGAACCTTCCCTATTCATTTTGAGGTTTTCCTTCTTCAGTGGATGATCTTCACCTGCCCCCTCCTTAATTCTTAAACTGGCTCAGGTTGGAGAATGTGTATCTGTTTGTACTCTTTACCCCCACAGCTCAGGGCAGAATGCTGGATGGCCTTGGGAGCTGAAATCTGTTCTTACTGGAGCTAGTCCCCATTTTCTAGCTCAGTGATATTTGAGGCCAATTCCTACATTTTTAGTCTACTCGGTCTTCTACAGAGCATCTTCTCTGCCGAAGGCAGACATGAGGTTGATGTATGTGCTCTTCTGTGTTTTTCTTTACCGTTAGATAAAAAGATAATACTGACCATATTCCCTCCTTGTATTCATCACCTGATTTACATTTCATTTATTTCTATAGCTCTGAACAGATATTAGTAACTCATAACGGTAATAACAGGAGTTTCTACTAATAGAACTCCTTTCATCTGTGGAGTTCAAATCATGGACAAGCACCATTAGCCCCATTTAGAGATGGATTTAGCTGGCGCAACTTGTCCAAATGCAGATGTGTCTGCAAGAACTGGGAAGAAAATGCAAAGGCTCCTGATTTCAGCCCTGTCCTCAGCTCAGCTGATCTGGTACAGCCAATTCAGGGGGAAAAGTATAATCATTCAAAAGACAAGATGTGAGAGATGCTCAGGAAGAAATTGAACCTCATCTCTGGAGACTGCTGAATTTCACAAGGTTGTCCCAAAGCAGCAAAAGGAGCAGTGTCCTGAGCTTTGGCCTCTATACTTATCAGCATGAAAAAACCATGAGTGTGAAATCAAACAACAGCCTTCAGATGGGAGCTGCAATGACTCTAATTTGTATGTACCATTATTTGATCTTCTAACCTACTAGGTTTAAGGTAAACCACAGTGGAATATCAAGCAGACATTAAATGAAACAGTGTCATTAATTCAGTCCAATGAGTTAAGTTTTATATAACAAAGGGATTTGTTCTGATACTCAAACAATGTATATTAATGAAAGAGTCGAAATAGATTCATTTTGTTCTCAAAGCAAACACATTAAGGAAAGCCATCAAGAAGTAAAGAACATGGCATTTTTTTTTTTTTTAAACTGTGCTTTATTTAGGGCTAAGCTGGAAAGCGTCATTCAATAATTACAGAAGATTACAAGGAGTTTTAGGGAATTGAGAGTGAAAGAGCAGTTGTATGGAACTGCAGCTGCATTACACATCTGTACTTCCTAGCTGTGGGCTCAGTCTGACTGTCCTTACTCAGGCAAAATACCCACTACATCCCAGTGGGAGTTCTGATAGAGTAAGGACTGCAAGATCAGGCCCAATAGGGAATTAAAATTAAAATAATTTTTTTTAAAAAAGAAGAAAGAAAGAGAAAGGAAGAAAGTTCAAGATTGAGATAAAAAATACTAAGAAAAACAAACAAGAACATTAAACCAGACTAAAACCAAATAAAGAATCAGAAACAATTATCACACTGCTCAATCGATACAAACAAGTGTGAGAATGATGTAAATCAAGTTTTAAGACTGTGAAAATAAATTATAATAAATATGATATACTTTAAAATATATGTGTTCTTAAATAATTCATTGTTTTTTCTGAGTCAGATTTTTTAAAGCAATGTCTTATTTTTTAACTGCTCTAAAGTCATTTACCAAAGATAAATATCGTGCTTTCATTAAATAGTTTTCCTTGTTTTTTCTCTATCATTACAATTAAAAGTCCTACAAAATATGCAAATTTATTTACAGAGAAACAGAGCCAGCATCTTATTTTTTTATTTTTAAACATCCCCCTGTTTTTCAAAATTCCTTGTAAACAGTTTCAGAAATTCTTCAAAGAGATTGTTTGCTTATCTTATTTTTTTTGGTTCGGTTTTTTTTTGTGTTTTTTTGTGGTTTTTTTTTTTTTTTTTTTTTTTTTTTTTTTTGTTTTTTTTTTTTTTTTTTTTTTTTTTTTCATTTTTAAGATTAAGGTTCTAGGCTAACTTCTTGCCCTGAAGGTTTCTAGAGCAAATATGGAAGCTACTGAAGCATAGGATGATGGGAATTTTGCGGACAGCAGATCATGAAGACATGAAGCATTTAGCTGTGTTTGTTGTTCAAGTTAGAACTAGCGTCTGATAAAAAGACAGCTGTTTTTTTTCCCATTTGCATTGTCTACAGAATTGAGTTTTGTTGTGTTTATTTTTTTTAATAGCTGGAATGCTTGCAGTTAAAAAAGCTGCCAAAGTAGCCATTTATCTCCTTTTTCTCCTTAATAAATAACAGCATCCAACAGCAATTGGCAAAGAGTAGGAATTTATGCTCAATCTAAACTCTACAAAAATTACAGTTCTACAACATCTTTGTTTTTAGCATTAACGCTAACTTCTATGTAGTATTTTTTTTTATTTTTTTTATTTTTTATGTTGTCTAATTTTTTCTATTATATAGGTATTTTAAACTTTCTTCTTTAAATTCTGTACAACTATTAGGATTTTAAATGGGGAGAGTTAGAAGCATTTACAAACCTTTTATGTTCTCCATTTAATATCAACCATCTTTCCTTTCTCTTCTCTTCTCTACGCCTTTTTATGTGTTTATTTATGTATTTATTTATTTACTTTTTTGCTTTTCATAGATATCCATCTTACCTGCTTTAACAGTGCGATCCTTACGTATTATACAGAAAACCATATGAAAGCTTCATAGACTCTAATTAATGTATAACCAAAGAACCTCCCAAAGTATCAAAGAACTATTATCTTGCCGTTTTAAAAGCATTTAAGCATTTTTTTTTTTTTTTTTTTTTTTTTTTTTTTTTTTTAGTTTTTACGTATTTCATATAATTGCTCTCAAAAACTGTTTTAGGAACAGCTCAGAGAAAAGGAAAGAACTTCCATATTTTACATACAGCTACAAGTCTGCGGTAAAAAGTTTTGTCCTTTGGTCCCTATATAGCTAAGGAATGACAGATAAAGATGCTCATTGACTGTTACCATGGGTCACGCATGGTAACCGCATCCTTGGTGGCAAACAGGCACTCCTTTGTCAGTATCCAGGTTTGCATCTCCTGTTTGAAGAAAAGCCGCTGTGGTGATATCAGTGTCTCTTCATAAATTCTGGTTGATCTTGTTCCTGTTCTGATTTTACTTATGTGTTTGTTTGTTTGTTTTCAAGCGCATGTCCTTCGAAGTCAGCAGATGTGATACTTTTCTTGAAGAAATGTTACAGTCTAAACAATCAAAGAGAGAATAAGTCTGAAGTCTTCAGCTTGATTGATATTTGCTGATATGTCAAAGGTGTAATCCAACAGTTCCCGTTTTTTAAATATATATATACTTTTTTTTTTT
>VZSF01001132.1:147949-226173 GCA_013398295.1 Chionis minor
GAAGAGAAGAGAAGAGAAGAGAAGAGAAGAGAAGAGAAGAGAAGAGAAGAGAAGAGAAGAGAAGAGAAGAGAAGAGAAGAGAAAGGAAAGGTGAAGAAAGAAGAAAAAGAAGAAAAGAAAAAAGAAAAAGAAAGAGAAAAAGAGAGAAAAAGGAAAAAGAAAGGGAAAAGGAAAAAAAGAAAAACTACAGGGTTTGGTTGCTACAATCTCCAGAAACACCCTGTTCCTTTCCTACAAAGTAAAATGTCCCTTTATTGGCCTGGGGAGTTTTGCCTCAGTAAACACCAAAAATGACTGCACACAATGATTCATTTGTCTGTCAGCAGCTCTGCACCCTGTTCTTCAGGTATTGCCTTTCTGTCCCTTGGCAGGGTTCATATCTTTCCTCCCAGCCTATTTCTGAAAAGTCACTGCACATGACTGATTTTTTTTTTTTTTTACTGTTTTTATATTTATTTCTGATCTGAAACATGCTTTCTGGCTAGAGTGGTTATGCTCAGCTGACAGGAGACGATGCTGAACTAAAACCCAGAGATCTGAGCACTGGCTTCAGCGCCACACTTTTCCCACAGCTGGCTGCTGTCTTGGTTGGATCTGACTCCTTGATGGTCTGGGCCCAATGTCCTGTCCTTTGATGAGCTGGAAGTGTCAACCTGCGCTTCGTGGAGTTTGAGTGAAGACTGGCACCCCCAAGGCAGGTGCAAGATCTGGGTCTGCAATTATTTCACAAGCCAAGAAGGAGAAAACTGTCTTTTTGAAGATGGCCCAGGGTGGAGCTGTTGTCACTTGTGTCCCTGGGTACCCAAGGAAAAATAGCATCAGCTGTAAAGGTCCAGGTTGCGGATGAGGAAGAGGAAACAGCCTCTAGCGTCCCCTTTACCCCTCAGGGCTTTCTGGCTATGTCATACCATAAGAAAAAGAGCAGGTGTGGGAGGAAGGACAGCTGGCGGCACCATCATAGATAGCAAGACCTGACTCTTTCCTTACCTCAGCCGTGCCAGCAGCACTGGTTAGTCTTTACAGGGAAAAGGGCTAACAGGCTTTGCTCCCCTGAATGGAGCAAGGAGGCAGCAGGAATAGGAGAGATCTGGTGGAACCAGTAGTATCCTGCTATATCCCTGGGAAATGGCAGCAACTCATGTCTCCTGTCGGGCTGGAGTGTGGGAAGGCACCTGCTGCAGAGTCAGCGGTGGCAGTGCCATGGCCAATGTGTATATAAGTGACTGACTAGAGGCACTGGCACAGCCGTCGTTTGCTAGTCCCAGGTACCTGAGGAGAGATTCTTGGACACAACCTTAATTGGGGAAAACATTTTGCCTTATGAGTGGAGCAGAAAGGACCAGGTAGCGATCCTTCAGCAGCCAGTGACCACTGGCTTTGGAGTGAGTGCTACCACCTCTCCGCCTGTTCTCCACACACAACTTCAGACACTTTGGATGTGACACGCGTACACACACACACACACACACACACACACACACACGCACAGACAGAGACATATATATGTACAGGTGAAAGATTAGGACTTGCTGAGGTTAAAAACACAAAAATCCCTAGAAAATGTACTTTCACATGAAAGTCACGTGTGGCCATCCTGTCAGCTTAACTTGGGTCCGTTTTTTGAGCACCAAATGAGGCTGTCCTTGTAAAGCAGGAGTCTACAGCGCCTAGCTAGACAGTGCAGAGGAGAAGATCCTTTGATGGTCTCTAGGGACATACCCTGCTCACACAGCTGATGTACCTGAGTCTAGGTAAGGTTTGTAATATGCAGTAATACATTTAGGTTGATTGAGTTAGACAAAACAGGCTTTTAAGTGCACAACCCCTTTTTCAGGTCTCAAACTTGGGCAGGCTGACTTTTCCTTGGGAGATACAGAGACAAATGCCTTTCTCTGTTGAGTAGGCAGAGGACTTAGATACCTCTAATGTGGACTGCTTCATCAGAAGCCTGAAATTGAGAGGCAAGTTAGGTGTTAGATAGGCTGGGCACGAGCCAAACTCATCAGTTTAGGAAAAACAATTCACTTTGCTGGGAACAGGTATAAACTTTGGGTATCACTGAAGTAAATTTGTGAGTATAAGTAAGTGCTAAGGTTATGAAGACAGGTATATACAGCCTAGGTCAGAAGCGATGCCTTGGAGATAAAGAGGGAGCATAATTCCAAGCAGTCAGGATCTGTGCACAAGGACAGATCATGCAAAGTATCTTTGCTGCAGGTAACACTAACCAAGAACTTGCTCCACTGACCAAACCATAGCCAAAAACATCTGGTAAATGCCAATATTCATCCAACTCTGTTTCTTCTTTAAAGCATCTAGGAGGAATCTGAGACTGTTCTCCTTGAACATTGAATGGCCATTGACAACGGCTTAAAGTCCTAATGATAAGATTCAAGATGCAGACACCTCCATATGAGAAAATCCTTCCAGGCAAGTTTTAGTGGAGACAGACAGGGTTTGTAGATCTCAATTCACTTGTCCTAAAGGACAGCTCAAAATGAGACTGTGAACCATGGCCAGAAGGAGCCTATATCTGTCTGGTCGTTGTAATGAGGACCCTGAGTGACTAGCTGTGAAGGAGGTAGTTACACTGCATGTCTATAACATGAGGGGAGATGAATCACAGTCATAGCCTCAGTTACAGCAAACATAACATTAGTCATGTCCTTGCAACTTGTGCTGTCAGCATGGTAGTCCTAGGTGACCTGACACCTCTGTCACAGGAAAGCTTTTAACAGCAGCTTCTGACCAGGCTGTAGTTATCAGCTCTGCATTGTGGGAGTCTCAGCTTAGAGTCCATTTACCCTAAACTGCAAAATCCATGGAGGTAAAGAGGAACAAAGACTCTGCTTAGATGCGGTATGAATGGAACTTCAAGGTGTCTCTTTTACTCTTCAAAGACTAGAAGGGAAATCTAGGGCTGCTCAGTAAGTCACATAGGCTAAGTGAGCAACTTAGCCTGCTGCTTTCTTTCATGGTTTGGGATTAGTAACTGCATGTGTGGTTACTGTAGAAGATGACTGAGACATTTAATGGGCCATCTGTTCATACCTTTCGCCCCTACTTTCTACACACAAGGTCCTACTAAAGAGCAATGATGTCCCCTGCAACTGATTCTGATTTTTCAGCTCTTCATCTATACTTCTTTTGCCCACATAGGGCTGAGTCATAGCTAAGACCTGACAGCCATAAACCCAGGGCTCTGGAGATAGAGTAGGCAGTACCACCAAGACCGCTGGATCATTTTCCAAGGGTGGATTTACCAGAGGACTGAGAAGAAACCATCAAGGCAGCTTTGGTCCCATTTACACCACCATTCTGGTCGGTAGTTATGGCCTGACTCCAGGTCTGTGCACAGCAGGAAGGATTCTGCCCTGTCTCCTGCTGGTGCTAACTGCAAAATGCCCTGACATTAACGAGGGAAGAATCACTAGTACAATATTTTGGTAAGAAAGTCAAACTGGTATGTGGAGCAAGTTTTGTGTCCATCTGTACAACAAACTTTTGAAAGCAAGAGAAGGACAAGCCTTTCTCAAAGGCTTTTTGAACTAAGAAAGTGCAGATGATCATCTTTAAAAGTGCATGCTCCTGTGCTCTGTGACATTCACCATATAGGCTAGGGACTGCTGGGCTTGTGAAGCACCTTGCGCACACCTCTCAAGGAATGTGCCTGCTGCCAGGTTATGAATGCATCTGCTGAATTTGCAAATACAACCAGCTAGAGGGGCAAGATGACAGAATTGGCCCAACACTGCCTCCGTCATGGTACTACCTGCTACCAAATTGAAGTTCTTCCACTGCATACATCTACTGACTCCTATTCCTCCTCATTTTTATTGTGTCCTTCCTCCTGGTCCTTCCTAGCCTAGCCTCCATGGATCATATCTTTATCCCTTTTTCTGTGCTGCCTTGGAGGCAAGGGACATCTCTATGAAGAAACTCAGAGGTCATCACTTCTTCCAGCACTAAAGTGGCAACCTCTTGTGCTCACACCTAAGCATCTGATCATGGCTGAGCATTGCTTGTGCGCCCACCATGTATGTAGGTGTCTTTACCTTTATGCAATACATGTTAGTCTCTGTTTACACACACACGTGTGTGTGTTTGCAAGCCCATTCAAAACTGTGGTCAGAATCCTGTCCTTCCATCTGGTAGAGCCTGTGACCGAGCCCATCTATAGCATGGCAGTGGAAATATTTTTCCTACGGGTGACAGATCTTTACAGCTATTGCCTCTGAGTCTGATCAATATTATTAAAATTCAAACCCATGTTTTTCTCCCTTGCTTTCTTCTTGTTTCTATAGCAATTTCTCTCTCTGTTTTATGCCCCTGCAACAACTTTCTTCCAATGCTGGATGGGTCTGCTTTCCTTCTGCCTCAGACCTCCTCTTCACTCTGCCCTGATACCAACCCGCACAGATCTCCACTTCCTGAGCTCCTGCCCAGACCTCCTGCTGGAGATGGAGGACAGAGGCAGGGTTGTCCAAAACAGGCTCCATCCCTGTGACATCCCTGCTGATGGCACAAAACTGGGAGGAGCAGCTGACACACCAGAAGACTGTGCCGCTATTCAGCAAGACCTACCCAGGCTAGAGAGATGGGCGAAGAGGAACATAATGAAGTTCAACAAGGGCAAGTGTAGGGTCCTGCACCTGGGGGGAATAACCCCATGCACCAGTACAGGTGAGGGTCTGACAGCCTGGAAAGCAGCTCTGCAGAAAGGAACCTGGGAGTCCTGGTGGACAACAAGTTGGCCATGAGGCAGTAATGTGCCCTTGTGGCCAAGAAGGCCAATGGCATCCTGGTGTGCATCAAGAAAAGCGTGGCCAGCAGGTGGAGGGAGGTCATCCTCCCCTCTACTCTGCCCTGGCAAGGCCGCATCTGGAGTCCTGCATCCAGTTCTGGGCTCCCCAGTTCAAGAAAGACAAGGAACTACTGGAGAGAGCCCAGTGGAGGCTTATGAAGGTGATCAAGGCACTGGAGCACCTCTCTTATGGATAAAGGCTGAGAGAGCTGAGTCTGTTTAGCCTGGAGAAGACTGAGAGGGGATCTCATCAATGTTTATCAATATCTAAAGGATGGGTGTCAAGAGGATGGGGCCAGTCTTTTTTCAGTGGTGCCCAGCGACAGGACAAGGGGCAACAGACACAAAATTGAACACAGGCAATTCCATCTTAACATCAGGAAAAACCTCTTTACTTTGAGGGTGGCAGAGCACTGGAACAGGCTGTTCAGAGAGGAATCTCTTGAGATATTCAAAACCTGCCTGGACATGATCCTGTCCAACTTGCTCTACGTGAACCTGCTTTGGCAGGGGGGTTGGACTAGATGAGCTCTGAAGGTCCTTTCCAACCCCTATGATTCTATGATTCTGTGACAACCTCTGCTAAGGCTGTCATGGAGAGTCCAAGATTAGGAACCCAAATATCTTAGAGCGGGAAAGGCAGTGAGGTGAAGGGGACTTTGCTTGATTAAATGAAGTTGGACCATTTACACTAGGAATCAATGCATTTACCTGGACTCTTAGGGTGTTATTTTCAGGAAGAAAAAAACAGAAAAAAAAGAAAAGGGAAAAAAAAAAAAAAAAGAATGTTTTTATCAGATGCTTCAGTTCTAACATCCAAAGGTTAAAAAGGAGGCAGTTTATATGAGTCTTTATATACATGAATATGCACACATACATATCATACATATGTATACGTACAGAGGTACCATATATACATACATATCAACAGAGACAGTTACACATATACAGACAGAGAAGCTAATGTGGTCTAATAAGGAGATGGGAGTCCAGCATTTCAAATGCTAATGTTTTCTGGTTTGGGTTTTTGTTTTTTTTTTAAGATGCTTGATGGTCCTGCCTCATTTTTCCCATTTATAAATTAAAGGTGACGATAAAAATTAGCTCTTAAATTGTAATGCCCTTCTTTCAAATAATCATATGACTTACTTGCTGTGCAGTGTTGTTACTACGATTGTTCTCATTTAACTATGTTACATTAAGAGCTGGTTGAAAAACGACAATTATTTTCCAGGGGAAAATTGTCATTATTTTGGCTTTCTTTCCTGTGCATATTTTAGAGAAAAAACAAAACAGATCTGGGTTGGGGAGGTGGCCAGAGAAATAGATTAATTTTTGTCTTTTTTTAATCAATCTGAAATCCAGTCCATTTTTAACAGGAATTTAGTGTTCTGAAGGCCAACATTTTTAATCAAGACAGTTTTGTTTTTTCTGCTGTTGGCATTTCTTTTTTAATCTACTAGAATGAAAATTTGCTGTGGAAACATCCAGTTTGGTCAAAATGTCACTTTTTGGTCCCCCCCTTCTCCCCCAGCTGGGTTGATGAAAAAATGTCAAGCAGCAATAGCTGTGTCACCTCTGATTTATCTATTTTTCTAGAGCCATTAGTCTCAAGAAGCGGATGAAAAAGCACTGCAATGGAGCATCCGCTCCTGGAGAAGCCAGCCCAGACAGTCAGAAAATGTCACTGGTTCCCCGTGCAGCGTTGTCTTTTCTCTCCCTGTCCCCGAGCAGTGGCAGGAGAGGTGGGCACAAGCGTGATGGGAATCACAGGGTGGTGGAGGAAGCCTTAAGGAGATGTGGGGGTGTGTGGTGGGAGGATGAACAGGGCTGGGGTGGGACAGAGTGGGGATGCAGGGTGGGCTGGTGCAGGCAGGAGCTCGGGTCTGCCCAGCACCAGGGGTTGCAGTAGGGAGCAATGGGTAAGGGCTGAGCAGTCACAAACGCTGGACGCCCTGCTCAGCAACATCCAGAATTTACTTGCTCATACAAACATAGCCATGGCTCCCTATTCCTCTCTCAGCTGTGCTTTACCAACCAAGAGCTTTGCAGGCACAGGTCAGTGCAATAAACTCAGGCCATTTTGGAAAGCAGGGCGGTAGTGACATTAAGGTCAAATATACATCATGTGGCTAGTTTTCCAGCAAAGCCTGTAGCCTTTTCCACTCCTGTAGGCCAGCTCAGTGGGTCCTGTGCCCTGAGGACCGTTTGTCGTGCCTCATATAGAGGGCTCACTCCTGCTTTTGCTGCTGGTGAACATTAGGTGGGAGAGGAAATTAAGCTGTGTTGTAGCTACCTTTCTGCACATAATGAAAGGTTCTTTATTACAACGGGGCCTCAAGGAGTTTGCTATCTCCTGAGCATTGTACCAACAGTTTAATTAAAAAAATGTACACGGTTAAGAACGAAATCTAATTGGGAAGCTGTGAGCAAGCCTCTGTGCCCTGTTTCCACTGGTTTCCTTTCTTCCCCTCTGTAGATCAACTAGAGCTTATCAAAATGCTGATGAACCTGATGCTTCACTCTTCTGTTCTTGTTGCTGAAGATTAGATAGAGATGCTATGCCCATTCCCCACCTCCTTTTCCCCACCAGGCAACGGCACCTCCTAGGATGGTCTCAAGACCCCTAATCAAGCCCAGCTCAGGGACCTCAGCAGGTAAGGTTGCCTGTGACCTCCAAGCAGGTTGCCTGATACACCCAATGCCTGCCATGAGACATGATAGCCCACAGTTGTCTGCCAGGCTGGGGAAGAGGATTTGGGACTGTAATTGCCCATTGGGAGCAAGAAGGATTTTTTGGGGTGGTGCTTGTGTGGGATTGTGTCCAGGAAAGTAGGACGCACCAGCTTTCCTCTCAGCTGAAACCCCTGTCAGGGGTCCCCAGTTTGTCCCCCATGCCTGGTCCTGTGCCAGGGGCAGGGCTGGACTCGGGAGCTACCTGGCCTGCCCATAGCTGGGGTGGCAGGGGCATCCTCTGCTCCATGATCATGCAAGACTTCCCAAGTGCAGCAAATACTCATTCGTACACATTCCTGCCCTGCACGCCAGGACTTCTACCTTACAGCATCTCTCATGTGAAGCTTCAAGCCTGTGTGTCTGCTTTTCTGTGATATATAATGGGACCGTTCGTCAGGGGTGAGACTTCACCTTTCCTCTGCCAAGTCTGTTCAGCACCTCACCTAGCCTTTGTACCCCTTTAAATCAGAATGCCGCCAGGAACACATACTCCCAGCTTGCAACACCCTATTACTCCTTCTGATATTTTATTTTTTTTGCCTGCAGCTTCAAATTACCTTCAAGGTGCACAGTGCAATTAGCTAAAAATATTTCCTGCTTCGTTTTAATTGCACTAAAACTAATGTACCTCCAGCGAGGAGCAGTAAGGTGGAAATTGGTGCCCCAAATATTTCAAATTGATTAAAGCCCAGGATGACTTAATAAGCTTACATAGTTCTATTAATTATTAAATGTTATTAATTTTTTGTTAACACCCCCCCCTTCCTGAAGCCACATTCTGTATGATGTTTCTGAAACAAGACACTTTCACTAAGGTGGTGATAACTCTTTCTGAGTTTGAGAAAGATAAGACAAGAATTCCTCCATATAGTTGGAGCATTTCCCATCTGAAAATTCAAAGCTCTTGGCAAATTTTAGTATCTCAGAATTTGATTCTGAAAACACTTATGTATGTGACTTATGTATGTGACTCATTTCACTGCTATAGCTGAGGTATTTATATGGTTCTAATTTAGAGCTGGATTACATTTTTGTTCAAAGTCTTTCTTGGTGGAAAATGCAGGTGATCAGTCAAACATTACGATTGCTTAAAAAATAATCAAAACTTTTTGTCTGAGAATTTAAAAAGAAATCCAAAACAAAACAATTTTTTTTGAAAGCACTGAAAACCAATGAGCTGCTTTCTTCATCCCCCTGATGGCTGGTTCATAAATTACTTCAATGTACTTTAAAAAAAGTATAGAAAATAAACCACAAATTCCATTTGCATCCAGTGAAGAGTCTGATCAGTTTTAGTCCTTTGGGGTTTTTGTTCTTTGTCACCTCAGACAGCCTTGTGCTTATGAAACCTGTCCCATTGTGCCTGCAGTTGTGCTGGCTGAGAGTGCTATCATCCCCTGATCCCTCAGAGCTGAACCCCAAGGCTCTGCTGAGCCCCCTTTAGCTGAACCCCCTTTAGCTCTGCTGATGAGATCTGCTTTGTAACCTGTTTTATTCTAAATCAACCAGTGCACCTTAAATGACTGAGACAGCAGATCACTGCTGGTCTAGCTGACTTTAAAGATGTCAGGAAGCTATCACACGAGCCATTCAGCTGTCAGAAGTGAGGTGGTGGGGGAGACACTCAGTATCTGGAAATGGAAATCCCACCAGATGATCTTGCTGAAGCTGAAAGTTGAAGTGTGACTATGATCATAAGCTGTAGAGGGGTGTCTGATGTTCCAGCCTCATATTCTAGCCCTGTAATTTTGTTCTCTAATGCTGATATTAATGGTCCCATTGTTTTGAGATTTAGAAAAATACTGCAGTCATCTGAGGTCCTGAAATTTTGTCAAAGGACCTCAAAGGAACTGCGTAAAGGATTAATACCTATACTTATTATTTTTAAGACTGTACTCTGTATATCTAAATTTGATTTGTTTGATTTTGTCTTGTTTTGCATATTTAGTACCAACATGACAAAGACATTGTGAAAGGTGACCATGAATAGGCTTCAGCAGCGAGAGCTTTCACTGATCAATGTGCCTAGAGGCTATCCCCATGGGTGCAACAGGTTCTCAGGTCTCTTCCCTCTTCTAGTCCTCAGCTCTCAAATGCACTTACCAGCCTGGGTAGCAATCAGGGCTGACTTCTTTTAAGATTTGTTTAGGAGGAACTAAGATGCAACCCAAAAACTCGTTTCACACTGGCCATCAGTGAGATGTCAGATGAGGCTTTCTGTGCTGCAATGAATTCAGCAAATTTCTCACCAGTCTCATACAAGTGACAGGTCCATGTTAGCCTAAGCCTGTGCCTAAAGGCTAGGGATTTACCTGAGTGAGGAATGGTGCTCGGGTGAAGGTGGTACTTGTCTCTACCACTTCCATGGCTGCGAATGAAGCTCGCTAGGGACGGTGGAGTCCATGGCAAATGTCAGAAAGATGTTGCCCATCTCTGCAGTTTCTCTCTCACTCCTACACTCTCCAGGGCAAGAACAATCTCTGACCACCTCTGGAGCAGCTCATGTCTGCAAATGTTTCTTACACAATTTCAAGGGAAATCGAAGGAGCTCAGCCTCTTGTCAAAGGGCACATTGGGAAGATGAGTCTTGGGGGAAAAAAAAAGCCCAGCCCTGTGTTGCTGGTTTGCAAGTCCATTCAGTTGCTTCCTCTGAAGCAGAACTCAGGGAAGGCAGGTTCTGGCTCCTCCTTCCCCATGGGAATACAGGAGGCAGATTAAAGAGAAGGGGTGAAAAAAATCATTTCACAGCTACTCTGCCCCAAACAAGAAAAGGTTCCTGACACCAACAAACTAATCAACGCTGAAAGCTTATGAGGTCAAGGTTTCCCTTCTCTTCCATTATTCTTTTGATTTTTTTCTAACTGGCAGGGACTTGAGCGCTGCCCTAGCAAGTCTATAAATATAAAAGCCTTTCTTGTCTTCCTCTGGAGCACACCAAAGACCATTTGAATACCTGTGGGGAGAAGTCAAAACTAAACCAAACCAAAGCAACTTGCAAAAAACAACTTGTCCACCCAATCTTCAAGTACTGACCATAAATTGCTGTAAGTCAGGCCCAAGAAGCTTGTCTCTGCTCAACATGAAATGGGAAAGACAGCTCTCCCTCCTAAGAGCAGGCCCTCTGGATTCAGTGTTTCACGTGAAGACTTATGGATGGGAATGCTAATGCCAAGCAACTGGCAGAGCTGGCAGCGGGGTGTGAGCTCTGCCTGAAGGAGACAGCTCAGGACAATCGGGGTTGAGCTCCAAATGTGTGGGCTGCCTGGAGCTCCTCAGTGCCTCTGCCTCCTCCCCTGCACTCCATGAAATGCTGCTGAGCTGTCTTGCACAGCCATCAGTGCACAGCTTCTAGGAGTTTGTTTCCCTGACCTGGCCACCAAAAAGACCCCAGCCTTTGCAGAGTCCTTTACGCTGGCACCTATAGAGTGTAACATGCTCCTGAAGCCAAATGAGGGGTGTTTATAAACACTTTTGGTATGACAGGAAAATGGCAGAGGATCTGGGAATAGCTACAACTGGTGCTGCATGGGAGATGTTGAGGGCTGCTGTCCTAACGTGCTGTCCATGCTCTCTGCACTGCAGCACAGGGAACTTTATCCAGCAGCCTTTTTGTGGCAAAGGCAAGGCTGCTCCCTCCATCTTTCCCATCCATGGGCTCTCTGTTGGCTCTGTGCTCCTTCAGTGCATATGGTTGCTCTGTTTGGCAGAAAAGGGGAAAAGAAAAATGCCCCATTCCCTACCAAAGTCTGACAAACAGGAATCATAGCTGCAGCATAAGCTTCTCTGATGGATTCTGCCTCAGCAAAATGAAATTAAGATTTCAGCAAACAAGCCCCAATTCCATGGTACCAGTAGAACAAATGACATCTGATAATTGCTAACTCCTTTTGCTTATTCTTTGCTCTGTTCACCCCATCAGTCTCTCCAGATTATATTTTCAGCTGAGTTTAATGAACGCCATTTATTAAACTAACACCAGGGTTCTGCTCTGGCCTCAGACAGATGTGCCTGCTAATATGAATAATTTTGTTCAATTGGATTATTCTGATGGAGAGCAGATCCCCACCACTCCGAGGAGCACAAACAAATGGGGAACAGCTCGCCTCCAGTTGTGACCAGCCGCTCGCATTCATTAGGAGGCAACTTCAGGCTCTGCAGGACGCTTGGCAGGGTGGTGTCCCTACTGGTCCTGTCAGCCGGTGCTTCTGCTCCTTTCCATTTCCCGCTCACGTACAGAGAGACCCCAGATCTCAGTGTGGCCCTGAGCCTGGCTTGTCAGTGGGCCATGAGCATCACTGTTACCTTTCCTGTGTTTACCAGCAGTATGGGCAACAGGATTCACCTTCTCCGTTGTCACGATGAACTCTCCTTATCTGAATGCAAAAGAGACCCCCCTAACTGTGTATTCTTCCCTTCCCAGTGTGCCATGCCTGACCTCCTTTGCACTGACACCTGAGAAAATGTAGGCTACTTATTTGCTATTGATCCTTCTTTACTCTGATCTTCTCCAATTATTTGGGCAAAGGGACAGAGATGATATGCTTTTAAGGGCTTGTATTAATCAGATAAAAGAGATAAAAGCCATCTGAAATCTCCCAGGCAGAGATCCCCTCAGTCTATTGTTTGGGATTTTAGTCTTGAAAATTTTGGGTGAATCTCTGTAATATGTTGTGTTCAGACACCAGGCATCCATCTATCTGTCTGTCTCAATACAAATCCTACCTTTTGTGAACCATAAAACTCCTAGCAGAGTGACATTACCACTTCTCACATTGACAGAACACACTGAGCACACATAACTTGGGAAAAAATTATAGATGCAATTTGAAAGATCAGAAGAGAAAAAGCAGAAGGTTTCTGTTCCCTGAGTAAGTGGCCAAATCCCACAACAAGTCTTTAGGTGGCATAAATCATCATCACTCCGTTAAAGCCTATGTTTTTCCCAGGTGAAGGGCAAGCCCGACGCTTATCCAACTACTTGTGATCCTCAGGCCAACTCATTCTAGAGCATTTCTGGATTTTCACTTTAATCTTAAGCAGCACACTGGAGTTACTTCCAGGAATTACTTGTGAGTACCAGATGCCAGACTGTCAGAAAATGGGGCTACACTGACAGAGAAAAGACCCCCGAAGCTGACCATGGTGTCAGTCCAGGTGCCTTTACTAACAGCCCCTGAGCATGCTCCTCAACAAATCAATCTACTGAGAAGTTAATTCTTACATTCAGGCTTAAGTTTAGGAACACTTTTCCAGGACAGAGGTATTCCTTTGCTCCTGATCAGGGTCTGTGCACCTTTCTCCAATTTGCATTGCACCTGATGGCTCCTATGATTGAAGTGTTGGCGTGGAGGGATACATGCTATTTAGGAAAGACAGGCAGGGGAGACAAGGTGGGGGCATTGCCCTCTATGTCAATGACCAGCTGGAGTGCATGGAGCTCTGCCTGGGGATGGATGATGAGCCAGCTGAGAACCTATGGGTCAGGATTATAGGGAATGTAGGGGCAGGTGATGTTACAGTGGGGATCAGCCTCAGGCCACCCGACCAGGATGACAGAGTGGACAGTCTACAGCCAGATAGGAGCGGCATTGCAATCACAGTCCTTATGGGGGACCCTGATATCTGTTGGAGGGACACCACAGCAGGGCACAAGCAATACAGGAGGTTCTTGGAATGCAATGATGACAACTCCCTTCTCCAAGTGGTAAAGGAGCCAATGAGGAGGGGAGTTATGCTGGACCTTGTCCTTACCAACAAGGATGGGCTAGTGGGGAATGTCAAGCTTAAGGGTAGCCTTGGTTGCAGTGATCATGAAATAGTAGATTTCAGGATCCTTAAAGCAGTAAGGAGTGTGAGCAGCAAGCCTACTACCCTGGACTTCAGGCGAGCAGACTTCGTCTTCTTCAGGGAGCTGCTTGGTACAGTACCATGGGATAAAGCACAGGAGGGGAGACAGGCCCAAGGTTATATATTCAAGAATCACCTCTGCCAAGCTCAGGAGAGATGTATCCCAACAAAGAAGAGGTCAGGCAAAAAAGCCAGGAAGTCTGAGTGGATAAACAAGGAGCTCCTGGACACACTCAAAAGCAAAAAGGAGGCCTACAGAGGATGGAAGCTAGGACAAGTAGCCTGGGAGGAATACAGAGAAACTGTCTGAGCAGCTAGGGTTGAGGTTAGGAAAGCTAAAGCCCAGATAGAATTAAATCTGGCCAGGGACATCAGGAACAACAAGAAAAACTTGTCAATGATAAAAGGAAGACTAGGGAAAATGTGGGCCCTCTCTGGAAGGAAACAGGAAACCTGGTCACCTTGAATATAGAGAAGGCTGAGGTACTTAATGACTTTTTTGCTTCAGTCTTCTCCAGCAAGGGCTCTAACCATACTGTCCAAGTTGCAGAAGGCACAGGTAGGGATTGGGAGAAGGGAGAACTGCCCACTGTCGATGAAGATCAAGTACAAGACCATCTAAGAAACCTGAAGGTACACAAGTTCATGGGACCTGATGAAATCCATCTGCACGTCCTGAGGGAACCGGCAGATGATGTTGCTAAGCCACTTTCCACTATATTTGAAAAGTCATGGTGGTCCAGTGAAGTTCCCACTGACTGGAAAAGGGGAAACATAACCCCCATTTTCTAAAAGGGAAAAAAGGAAGGCCCAAGGAACCACAGGCTGGTCAGTCTTACCTCTGTGCCTAGCAAGATCATGGAGCAAATCATCCTGGAAATTATGCTAAGGCACATGGAAAAGGTCATCTATGACAGCTGACATGACTTCACCAAAGATCTGGCAAATTTGGTGACTTTCTGTGATGGGGTTTCAGCATTGGTGGACAAAGGGAGAGCAACAGAGGTCATCTGCTTGGACTTATGCAAAGTGCTTGACACTGTCCTACACGACACCCTTGTCTCTAAACTGGAGAGACATGGATTTGATGGATGGACCACTCTGTGGGTAAGGAACTGGCTGGATGGCTGCACTCAAAGNTAAGAAACCTGAAGGTACACAAGTTCATGGGACCTGATGAAATCCATCTGCACGTCCTGAGGGAACCGGCAGATGATGTTGCTAAGCCACTTTCCACTATATTTGAAAAGTCATGGTGGTCCAGTGAAGTTCCCACTGACTGGAAAAGGGGAAACATAACCCCCATTTTCTAAAAGGGAAAAAAGGAAGGCCCAAGGAACCACAGGCTGGTCAGTCTTACCTCTGTGCCTAGCAAGATCATGGAGCAAATCATCCTGGAAATTATGCTAAGGCACATGGAAAAGGTCATCTATGACAGCTGACATGACTTCACCAAAGATCTGGCAAATTTGGTGACTTTCTGTGATGGGGTTTCAGCATTGGTGGACAAAGGGAGAGCAACAGAGGTCATCTGCTTGGACTTATGCAAAGTGCTTGACACTGTCCTACACGACACCCTTGTCTCTAAACTGGAGAGACATGGTTTTGATGGATGGACCACTCTGTGGGTAAGGAACTGGCTGGATGGCTGCACTCAAAGGATGTGGTCAACGGCTTGATGTCCAAGTGGAAACCAGTGACAAATGGTGTTCCTCAGGGGTCAGTACTGGGACCAGTGCTGTTTAACATCTTTGTTGGCAACCTGGACAGTGGGATTGAGTGTACCCTCAGCAAGTCTGACAATGACACCGAGCTGTGTGGCACAGTCGACACGCTGGAGGGAAGGGATGCCATGGAGAGGGATCTGGACAGACTTGAGAGCTGGGCTCATGCAAAGCTCATGAAGTTCAACCAGGTAGGTCCTGCACTTTGGTTGTGGCAATCCCAAGGAGAAATCCAGTCTGGGCAGAGAATGGATTAAGAGAAGCCTGGAAGAGAAAGACTTGGAGGTATTGGTTGATGAGAAGCTCAACATGTGTGAGCAATGTGCACTCGCAGCTCAGAAAGCATCCTGCGCTGCTTCAGAAGAGGTGTGGCCAGCAGGTCAAGGGAGGTGATTCTGCCCCTCTGCTCAGCTCTCAGGAGACCCCACCTGGAGTACTGTATCTAGCTTTGGAGTCCTCAGCACAAGAAGGACACGGACCTGCTGGAGTGATTCCAGAGGACCACAAAGATGATCAGAGGTGTGGAGCACCTCTCCTATGAAGACAGGCTGAGAGAGCTGGGGTTGTTCAGCCTAGAGAAGAGAAGGCTCCAGGGAGACCTTCTAGCAGCCTTCCACTACCTAAAGGGGGGCTACAGGAAAGATTGGGAGGGAGTCTTTATCAGGGAGTCTAGTCATAGGACGAGAGGTAATGGCTTCAAACTGAAAGAGGGTAGATTTAGAATAGATCTCAGGAAGAAATTTTTCACTGTGAGGGTGGTGAGGCACTGGAACATGTTGCCCAGGGAAGCTGTAGATGCCCCATCCCTGGAAGTGTTCAAGCCCAGGCTGGATGGGGCTTTGAGCATCCAGGTCTAGTGGGAGGTGTCCCTGCCCATGGCGGGGGGGCTGGAACTAGGTGATCTTTAAATTTTCTTCCAACCTAGACCACTCTATGATTTTATGAATTCCTGATGAGATTTTTTCTAACAAGTTCTGTACGATCTGTGCCCAATAATACCCTTGTAAGATAAGAGCAGAAGAGAGAAAACCCTCAAATACACCCCCTTCTGAAAGCAACAAATCTCTTAAAAAATCACATGTAAGCCCAATTTCCTAAGCAGTTTTTGGGCTGCCTGCCCGGCTCCCTTTCCCAGTGACCCGTCTGCCATGGTGGAGCAACATCTGCTATGCAAGGAGAATGCACAGAGGAAAATAAAGAGCATGGCAAGAATTCACTTGTCGCGTGTCACAGGAGATGGGATGTGACTTCTACTGTTGAGTAGATATGCTTCAAGAGAGAAGAAAAAAAGAGAATCTTACCAGCAAAGAAAAATTTGTAGCTGACTGCACAGCCTGTGGGTTTTAGCATCCAATCATTTCCAAATCCTTTGAAATCAAGGTAATGAAAATGTTTTTTCTTTTAGAACAACCTGCTTTTTAGGGCAGGTATTGTATTACAGCACTGTACCATGACAGCCAGGGCCCTGGTCCACAGCACACCCAAATCAACCAAAAGGTGTCTATTGTCTTCAAGGACCAGGCCTCATATAGTCAGAAATCTCAACGGTAGGCATCTCATAGCTGTGAGGATTTTAAAGAGTTACTCTGCTCTGGATTCAACAGGTGCTTCAGTTAGACCAGCTGCTGGATCTGTCCTACACAGGACAAAGAGGACATCTGAAGAGGAGGAGAGGGAGAGGAAGAATATCTTTCACAATAATGGGAGAAAACTGCTTTCCAAAGAGGATCACATGGGAGTGCAACTGTGGCTTTCTGGGGATGCAAGAGAATTTTTTCTGTTTGTAAGTCATTGTTGTATAAAGCTATTTTTAAAATAAGCCGCAGGGATGTGTTTGGCAAAAGGCATGTTCAGTCCGTAGTCTCTCTGCTCTCAAAAGACCAGAGTGGCCGGTGCGGTGACATTGTGTCTTCCTTCCTTAGAATTGCAAATAATTGAAATATCTCTACTAGGAGAACACTTAGAGTTAAATAAGTAATAGTGGGTCTGAATCCTTGGTTGCCATAAATCAGTGTCACTTCACTGACTTCAGAGAAGCTGGTGATTGACGCTGCCTGAGAACTTCGCCTGATCATGATTGTGGTTAGTACCTTTCCAGGCAAAGCACTGAGTCTTCATTCACTGCTTTTTGGTTGGAAAATGACTTGACTGCTGTTCTCCTTTCCCCTCCAGCTCAGCCTTCTACCCAATATTTCAGAAAGGTTGGATGAAGCTCAGCTAAGTGGAAAAATGACCCATTTGAAATAAAAGCTGTCTTTTCTCTAACTGCAGTCACAGGGCAGGACGAAAGACATCTGAGAAACAGGGCTTGCACCGTAAACCTTCAATTCTCTGCTACAGTGGAATCAAACACTTCAGAGACCAGAGTTTTGATATTCACTTGTATCTGGCCAAAGTTACCGTACCCATGAATTATTCAAATATGCAATTATTGCATTTGATATATCACTGGGTATAACTGTGGGAATGAGAAACAGTGTTCTAGTGCAGCTGATTGTATATGCCTTCCAAACCATAAGGACATCAATTTAAGGTGCTCACGTTGATGGAGCACTCTGCAACCCCTTATTAAGATTCTTGCCAACTCCTGTAGCAGTTTTCCCCTGCAGAGTAAATTTCATGGAGTTTTTTAGCCTCCCTTTTCTTTATACATACAGTGTAAGTGCCAAACACAGCCCCATACTGCTTCAATTCATGGTTCTGCAGTAGCTCTCAAAGGTCAGTAGCAAAAAGATCAGATAATTTTCAGCCTACTGATCAATGCTACACCAGTGACCTAAGTCTTGTGAACCATGCGTTGGGGCTGACCTGTAACTTTGACTTTCTTGGGAGTTTCCAGGTTCCTGCATTAACCTTCTCTGCTAATTCACTTTTCCCTAGGGCCAGAGGGCTCTGCCCTGCCTTGGGCCTATACTGTCCATATCGACTTTATCTGGACAAAAAAGTATGTTCATGGTACTGATGTTTTCTTTTGACTAAGCACATCAGAGCAGATCTATCTGTCTTCAAGCACAGGAAGCATAGGGTCATCTAGGAAGAACACCTCTTGCCTTAACTCCCAGACCTTTATGGTCTCATACACAGAGTTTCAAACAACTTGCCCTTTGCTCTCTCCCCAGGTACTTGCATTTGCAAATTGATAACATACTTCTTTTCTGTCTGCTTATTAGTAGGCATTGCTTTCCCCAGTGCCTCAGTATCAAAAGATTTTGCTGACTTGTCACATATTTCAAGGTCCCATAACAAAAATGACCTAAGATAGTTTTAAACCTCATCTTAGATTTTCATAAGCCTCTTTTGCTGTCGTCTTTCCCCACTCTCATTCTCTTTGTACCTATTTTATGTAGGAGAAGATTGCATTCTGTCAGTGTTTGCTGGAACAAACATTTTGGCTGTGGGTGTCTCTGGTGTTTCCATCTCTTTGGCTTTCATTTCAAATCATGGCTGCTTAAAACATCTACCCTTTCATTTTCTTACATTTTCCAGTATTTCTTCAAGTTGCAGTCCCTTGCACGCTATCCCAGCAAATCTCTGTGCTGGATGAACCCAACAAAAAGGTTCCTTCAAAGGCTACTGTCTTCAGCTGCCCACTAACTGAAGCAATCAAAGCTCACACTGGTTAGCTCAGAAAGGCTCTAAATCTGACTTACTCAGTTAATTTGCATGACATGGTCCATATGAGATCCCATAGTAATCTTGTTGGTCAAGTGGCTGAATATAACGCTACCACTCTCCAGTTGACTCTGGGGCTTTGGGGGGTTTTGCTGTTGGAAGCTTTCGAAGGTGGCACAGCCATACCAAGATCCTAGTCTTTTCACAGTAGGGACAACTCAGCAGGCTCTTTGCTGGCTGAGTCATTGGGAAAAGTTCTCACAAGACTCCAAAAGTTAGAGCATCAGGACCAACCACATCACAGTGGGATGAAAAATGGGAAGCTGCTTTCACATGTATTATTTAATTCTGAAATAATTGCATTATCTAACATTTAAAAAAAAATGGGGACATAGGTTTTAATGAATGATTCATGCTCTGAATTGAAAGAAAGTGTTATGGTATTGCATTGTGCTGCTCTGTCACTCCCATGACAAATAGTGTGGATCCGTTAGTGACCTATATGGACTCATTTGGATGCAAACACAGCAATACTCCTGAAAAGCTGCCCTGCTTTGAGGAAGAACAAATTCCAAATATTGCTGAATGGAATTCAGTCTCAGAGCAGTAATTACTGATTGTAATTTTGGAGTAAATGCAGTAATTAATTATTGTCGTTTTCCATCAGTGTATTATATTGTGTGCCAATCTTAGAATAACTACAATAATTAGCAAATGGGATTTTGCATGCTCTGGAATGGAAACTGTGGTTTATAGAACAGACATGAGAATTCTACCAAAATAAAGTTATTAGTAATTTAAATGGGCAGACAGGTTAAAGATGATCAGCCAGAAAAGGAAAAGGTTTCCTTGTCAGTTTCACAAATACATTCAGTAGTTCTGTTTCAGCCTCCCCGGGTAACGTTCACTTCCATCCTTTCATATATGAGGACAACAGCACAAAGTTTGTGTTACAAAAACAACAGTGAGGTTTAGTCACAGTTGTCAGTGGAAAGTAAAAGCAAAAGTAATCCAAAGGCAAAAAAAAAATAATATTGTCTGAGCTGATATTTTTTCAGTACCTAAACAGACTTTCCAAATGAAGCTGTGCTGATTTTGATCTCACTTTACTCACTCATATTAAAGCTTGTGCTGGAGTACTGTTTTGATGCAATTATACTAGTGCAAATTTCCATAATGTGAGTCCTAAATGATTTAAGTGATGACTAAACAAGGGAAATGACAATAACCTGTGCAGGAGGAAGAGGAACCGGTTAGCATGATTATAGGAGGCATAACTACAAGAAATGGGATTAGATCCTGATAAAGGATATTTAGCCTGAATTTCAAGATGAACAGCTTAATAGACAAGAGTGAGATCAACGCAACTACAACATAGCCTTCACTGAAGGGCTAATAATGCAAGCTTATCTGAGAGGGATAAGCAATCAAAAATTCAGTAGAAGATACACTTCCATTAGACTTAGCATTGGAGTAATCTGAAATGACAAGAGACAGCCTGAAATTTCCCTTTCATGTCTTTTTTTTTTTTTTTGGGGGGGGGTGGATTTGGAATTTTGCTTGTTTGTTTTATTTTTGGCTGGTGATGTCTTCCTACTTTAAAATGAGTTGTTCTGAGAACAGGAAAAGGAAAATACAGTTTTCCAGTTTGGTAACCTACACATTCAAACGAAAAAAAAAAACCCAAACCCCACATTTCCTTTGGGAAAAAATATCACCTATTTGAGCCAGCTGCAGAAACAAGCATCTCACACCTTCTGCAATAAACCACATATCAGCACATGTTCAAGAAGCTGTGAAGTAGGACCTGGACATCTTTTTTTTTTTTGTATTTGAGCTTTACCCAATGTTATTTCTCCTGGCATTTTTGAGAAGCAGGTTGCCTGGGCAATTCATTCTTTTAATGTTCTGCCACTACTCTTAAGAACACAGCTGAAAAAGAAATCTTACTGGTGGTCTCTTTTTTTCTTTTTTCACTCTTCTGCTTCACTTTTGCCTTGCTCAGTTTGTCTCACACTCACTTTGTCTCACTCAGTCTCACACCAGTCAGTGCTCCAGGTTAGTCCCACAAGTCTCCCCATCTTCAGCTTTAAATAAAACTTCAATAGCAGAGTACCTATCTGAGGCGGTAAATAACTATTTGCTAATGATCAGTCACTGAAATGAAGCCGCAGAAGGGAAATGGGTAGGATTTTCACTGTTCTTCTCTGCAACGTCTTTTATTGGCCTATCAACTGGATACTTCTGTGCTGCCTTGTTAAGCCCTTATCACAGGAAGAGCTGTAAATTATGGGGTTTTCAAGGCAATATTGTCCTATCTTGGCCACTACTGACTTAGCATGGATGGGGCACTGTGCAACTAGCTTTTTCGTTATTTTGTGCATTTACTATCAGAAAGACACATGAAGTGCCTCTGAATTCTTGCTTCCTAGTCCTGAGGGGGAAATTGTAATAGAATATATTGATTTTGGCAGAGCTGCCTCAAATGATCCTCCTCTCTTACTTTTTCTTTCTCCCCATTCCTCCCCTTCCACCACTACTACCCCCCTGCTTTTTCTTTTTCTTTTCCCCACCTCTTTAATTATAAAGAAAAAAGAAAACAGAGGCAGCCATTTTGGAAATATTTTGCCATCTGAATTCTTCAGGGCTTTGCTTGCCAAAGCTTGTGGCTTATCTGCCACATCACAGTGTTTGACAGCAACTTTAGAGCAGTTGCAAGGAAAACAAAGGACTTCAAATCACTGTGGCCTAAACTGCTTGTGTCCCAAAAGGGATATTTATAAACTAAAAAAAACAACAAAAAAAAAGCATCCAGAATTAAAATTGAGTGAAGATCTTTCTTTCTGGGTTAGAAAAAACACTCTTGTGGATTACAACAAACTGGGTGCTGCTTGTGTTTTTTGCTGGCAGCTTCTTATTTTTGGAAAGGAGTTCAATAAAACAAAGCTCTTCCTTAGAAAAATCCCAATTAAAAAGTTTCTTGAGCATCCTCTTGAAGCACATGAGTAATTGCCCTGATATCAATATGGTTATGCACATGCTTCAAGTTGGAATTAAGGACCCTGAAGACCTGCAACCAAAGTAAAACTAGATATAAAACATACAGGAGTTATTGTGTTTCTGCCAGTTAAGGGAGCTGCTTGTTCTCAAGCTTTGCAATACCTGCCTGTGCTGTACCCATGGGCTCAGCTGGCTTCTGTCCTAGTGCTTTTAGGAAGCTTCTTGTAGCAGTAATGACACTGTCTACCGAGTGGGCAAGTCAGAGAATTCCAGTGGTATTTTGGAGGCTGGCTGGAAGTTGTGCCTTAAACCAGCCATGGGGATACAAGAGCTGAGCCAAGATACAAGAGCATGGCCATCATGACTAAAATTCCTCTGTCTGCTTCTAGGGTGCTTGTCTGGATGTTTCCAAGCACTGGAAGGCAGATGAGCTGAAGAACGTGCTGGATCTAAGCCATTCTGAGCTTCTGGGTATCCTTGCTGTCACCAGTTGTCCTCTCCAGTCTAACCTGGCATGGAAGTCCCTGTGCTAAATCAGATCATTCGCTGGGATATGCTCCTTCAGTGTTACCACAGGGCCACATGCACTTGGCCAATCCCTTTTTTAGGTAGAAAAAAACACACACAAAACTTTTTTTCCTAGAGAACTCTCTCCTGCTACAAGACAGGTACATCTTCAGCTCCTTCAATGGGCTCACCAAGGTGAGATTGTACAAAAGAATAAGGACATTTGAGCTGCACTCACTCCATTTTGATAGGACTGTCTATACCTCTAATAAAGGCTCCTGTAAGCATAGGATGGAAGTGATCTGCTGATAACAACTGAACTGATTTTGCTGGACAGCAGAACATTAAAATCAAAGTAAAAGCCAGGAAGGCTAAAGGACTTCTATTTAGAGGCAACAATTCAGGACTGTTCTCCTGCTTTGCAGAAGCAAAGGAAAGAAAAAAAATGCTCTAAGAGAGAGATATGGAATTTTATTGCCCTTTTGCCAGCTGATTTCTTGTTATATCATTTACTGGGGAAAAAACCCCCAAACAACAAATCATAGTCTTACTACTGAGTAATCGTTTTAAGGGAAACAAGCTGAGACCTCAACACCAGGGTGATTGTGAAAAGGTAGGGGCAGAGCACTTCATAATAATCTATGATAATGAAAACCACGTAGACTCATACCACTCAATCTTTAACGACACGTGTGTCTACAGCCTTGCACTTTCGTATATGAACATAAGAAACAATTATATCCTCAGCGATCAGAGCTATGCCATGTTATAAAGCTATTCTTGGTGCCAAACTAAGAAGGCACTTGTGTTCCTCAATCCCTTTGCAAATCTCCCTGATAAAGACAGTCCTTGCTTTAACAAAATTGCATGCATGCATCTCCCTCTCTCCCCCAGCAAAGCCTTCAGTAAAAAGCCGGTGTGATGAAGCAAAAAGCATTTGGATATGGAAACATATTTTGGATTCAAGCTTCCAAAAAGCCTTGTCGTAAGCAAGGAAAAGAAAAGAGACTTTTGAAGAAGGAAAAGGCACTGAAAGTTACCTTCATATAGTCACATATAAAGAAGAGTCTTGCCTATGGAGGCTGTATCTTGCACGTGAACCTAATACATTTATTGAAAGGTTTCTTAACCTGCTTCATGTTGTCTTTAGTGCAGCACCTCTTTCAAAGACATTTTGATCCCATTCCTTAATTCTTGGTGGAAAGGATACTGCTCTGAAGACCAGTTTTTCAAAGATATTAGAGACACCAGTGAAAAATTAGAGCACTACATAGTTTTTTTGGAAGGTTGAAGATAGGGATTTCCTGCCTGTACCTTAGATGGGTCAAAAAAGACCTGAATCAAAATCACTGAATCTTAGACATTACAGCTAGAAATGTCACCTAACCCATCTCTCTGCCACTAATTTGGGAGTGCAAACTGCTTGTTGCAGCTTAGGGCCACCCTGAGTCCTGGATTTGCTGGGGAATCTCTGGTGTGGAACAATTTTAGCAGCAGGGAGACTTCCTGTCTCTGTAACAAACACATTTGGTTTTATATTTCTGTTTCTCAAATAATCATCTAATGGAAAAGCCAGCCAGTGGTGGAAAATATTTCCAGTTTTGGAAAAATCTCCATTTTTGTTATTGATGTTAGACTGGGATTCCAACAAAAGAAGCTACTGCTTCTGATACTTTTGACACTGTTACATGTACTAGAAGTTCCCATGGAGCATCAAGCTGTCTTGTATCCAACAACACAAAGTACACGAGTCTAACAATGAGGCCCTTGTTCAGATTTGTCTAGGTCCTTACTCAAGCAAAGATTCCTTGGCTTTGGTTGGGTTTTATCTACACACAGAAGTTAACAGTAACTGTGCAAGAAGTGAGCATGGATCCTTCTATTCATTTCTTGGGCTTGGGAAGAAAGAAATTAGGGGTTATTTAGTTGTGTGGGAGACATATTTACATAAAGGTATTATGCTCTGATGAAATTGGATATAAACTATACTGCATGAAGAATGAAGAATGCTTTGAAACATTTGCAACACAGAGCTATTGAGACAGACACTCTCCCAGTCCAGTCATCTGGGATTCAACTGCAGCCCAGTCCCATCTCCTAATCGCAGATTTTCTTCAGCCACCAGAAAATGCTCTCTTTGGCTGAGCAAGGGGAATCAGCTGCTGGCTCTCCTCTAGTGACCAGGAAGACTTTCTAGAGATGCAGGATGCCCCTCGGTGGGGAACTTAGCTCATCCCTCAGTAAGCATCCTTCCACCTCTTTTTCTAAAGGGACGCACACACAAATGGTTCCTGGTTTATGTGTGGGTACATATCTGTGCAGTGTGGCTCTAGCCAGAGGCCTGAGTGAAAAAGGCAGAAGCTAGAGAGTCGCCGAGCTGAATCTTTTTGAGGGTCTACAACACAAAGAGACGCTACAACCACAGCTGACACCCCCTTCCCCATGCAGTTACCTGTGCTAGTGCTTGGTATCCAGTGGTTCCCACAACTCTTCAGTAGGGACGATTAGCATCCTTTGGCCTCTTCAGCTGCACCTTCAGCCTCTTCATGCCAATCTGGAAGCCATTCATAGCCTGAATAGCAGCTTGGGCACTGGCAGGATTGTCAAAACTCACAAAACCTGTCAAAACATGAGGCAAGGCAGGTGGCTTAATGAGCTGAAGGGGGCCAAGGCACATAACATGCAACGATCACTGAGAATGAACATGGGCAAGGGGGTGAGGGTGGTGGAAGGGAGGGAGTAAGCAGGTAGGAGGGTGGGCAGGCAAGCAGGAGAGTGAGGAGAGGATGGTTGCCAATGGGGGACAAAGGGTAGGAGGGGTAGTTACAGATCAGTGTCCCAGGACGCAGTGCCTGGTCTGAGTGCCAGTCTGAACACAAGATTATGTGAAGCACGGGGATCCAGCAGGACGTGCTGGTGTGACAGTACCAGCACACACAAGATTTGGGTCCTTTCAGCTGGATCTCAGCAGATGTGATGCATGGTCTCAAGGTACTCTGTCTTGGTTTTTTTTCGCTCCATCATGACTTGGGTAAATCTCTAGACTTCCCTTTACTCACCAGCATAACCTTTCCTTCGCCTTCCAATATTCATGACAAAGGGAACCTAAGATACCTATTGTTACTTCCTTATTATGGCAATGTAAGTAAAATGTGAATTTAATAAGTTCTCTATTATGGTATTCATTGTCATGAATAGTTTGATTGTTGGCCACTTAAGCCATACAAGGATCTTTATTAACTGGCAATTACTGCAGACTTTCTGTTGACTCTGCACTTGAGAAAGATGAACACTAGTGCTTTCCTAACACAGTTTCCGTAAGTAGTTTCATACCTTGCCAGCAAATCATCCAATCAGCCATGGAGTGCATCCAGCAGTAGAAACACCTATAGTAACTGAATATTCTATTTACAGGCCACCTAAATGACATACTTTGTCTCAACGGAAGACTTGTTGTCTGGGGATCAGAAGAGCCAAGCTAGGTCAGAACCATGCAGGATGCCATACATACACCTAACTAATTCAGCTTTGGGGAAGGTTTTTGATGTGGTGGTTTTTTTTGTTTTTTTTTTTTTCTAATGTCCACTCTGGGAAAAGGTCTCATTTCCCCAACTGTATATGACTTTAGCAGGAGTGACCACTGGTCTGAGCTGTTAGTGAGGCAGGGGGCCATCATATTGTATAAGAATTGCCTCTACTACCTTTGCCAGAAATGTTCCTGTGTGTCAACAACATTTCTGAGCACAAACCCTGGGTAAAACTAGCCTGGGCCAGCCTGCACACTTTGTCTGCACTCCAGACAAAGCCATCTGTCTTCCCACCCCTGCAAAGCTCTAGTAGCACAAATCAACCCTATGAACCCAGTGTGTCTCAACAGACAGGCTGAAATGAAGACACAGTTTGAGAGCCCTTCAAAAAGCTAATGCTGAACATTTGCTGCCAGCTATACACCTGCTCCTGACAACAGCACCGGGCATAGCTTACAGCCCTAGGCTTCACTGTGAATGCATTCAGCAGCACCTCCTCCCTGGTTTAGTTTCTCCTGAAAAAAAAGTCTCACAGATGATACAGGGTGGCTTTCATTTGAAAAAGACGCGCATACACATGCACATATATGCAAGCATACCTTCTCGCTCTTGTGAGACTCTACTCCCTGCCCTCAGCTGAAACATAATTTTATGAGAGGTCAAAAAACCTATGGTCTTAGCCTCAAAGTGAGACAACAGGTTAACAGAGTATGGCAGATGGTTTTTTTAAGAGGGAGGCCCTTGTAATAAACAGGCATCCCTTTTTGTCCTTCCCTCTTGAAGCCAAGGCTCCAAGTAACTGGCTGTCCATGCAGTTTTCCTGTCAACCACCTGGGTGAGGAGGTACCACTGCTGCAGCTCTGAAGATGCGAGCAAAAGCATTGCTCAAGCCTCACAGCAGTCATCAAACTCTAGACAGGAAACTGGAGAGTTATGTACGTTGGGTAATGTGCGGGGGTATTATTCAATGGCAACGGATCTGCTTTTGCAATCACTTTTTAGCCAGTAAGCACCTGTAACTAGTTCCTAGTTTACATTTGATCAGTTGAATACTCTATCAGTCAACAAGGTCCAATGATTTGACCTCAACAAAGAAGCAAACTAAACACCTCCTAATTTCCCTGAGCTGATTCAGTCTTTAAAAATGCTGCTGAAAGCTCCCTTGGAAAAGTTTTGCTTAATCTTCAACTTGAAATTTGCTGTCTAACTACCTCACATCTTTGAATACAGCATGTAGTGAAAGCCAGTTCTTTTTAAAACTATCTCTAGACTGCTAGTACTCTTATCCAAGACCCATCAGCTACATCTACAATAGTAAAATAAAACTGTTCCAGGGAAGTTCAGAGAAACTGGAAACCAATCATCTGTACCAGTGGATTTTTAGAAAGGTCCTTGGCATAGTTCTGGGTTGTGCCTAACTCCAAACAATTCCTGGTTAAAGTCTGAGTATTATTAGCACAGAACAGAGGCTGTTTTCAGTAGTTAGCTTAGATGTGGTCATGTTATTCTGGAAAGAAAGAGAATTTAATAGTTTGGGTGCGGGCCATTCTGTTCCAGCTAGCCCCAGGGCTAGGGGAAAGTGCCAGGTATGTTTACTTTACCAACTACCAAATACCAAAGCTGAGTTGGATGCAGCTGGATAATTGCTTATATCGTGTTTAGAGAACCTAGCTTGTCCGTAAACTTTGACTTCTACTCTTGTAACTGGTCCTGTTCAATGTGTCTCCTACTGACTAAATGTACACATCTATGTGTACATAGATAAACATCTAGTGTTTGTCTACATGTGCATCCATTTGTGAGCAAATCACCTTGGAATCCTAAAATAATCAGTGTAGGTCTAGCCAATATAGTCAGTGCAGTGTGGGACATGATTTCTCTCTTTTTTCAGGACACTCCTATCTGTGCTCAAATGAATCAAGTAGCTGTGTAGCAAGGACCAGTGCTGACTGCAATGAAGACAGGCACCTAGCTTAAGTCAAGGTACCTCTATTGTGGGCTTTACCTGGTTCCACATTTGGGACTGACATCTCACTGTAAGATGTTGTTAACTGGCTACTGCTTGGGTAATTCACTCCCCAAAGTGATGTTAATTGCTGAGTCAAACTCATAATGTATGCAAATCCCAACAGACCTGCTGCCAAGTATGATGGAAGTCTGCTATTTGTCTACTTTTGCCAAGACTAGACCTTTAGACGAGTGATAATCCCTGGTGCTGGGATGATGATACAGTTGTACCTCTGCAAGAACCTTGCCTTTAGTTCACAAAGCTACACTAATTTTTATCATCACTTTGCTTTTGAGATGGAATTCTAACGCCATTTCCTCTTACTGTGCAAAGCTAGAAATAATACAACATTTTAACAAATGGGACTAATAAGAAAGATCAGAAGTGCATTCACTCGCTATTTTCATTTAGACCAGATAACAAAGCTGGGAGTTGTACTCTGTTCCTATTGGTATTAGTTGCCTACAGATTTGGACCAGATTTGGATTATGTATTTTTTTGTCTTTTGTTGTTCTGGTATCTACTGCTGTAATATAAAAATCTCTACTGGTTAGCAGCTGAGGGCGGAGGGGTTGGGTGGGAGGGTCGGAGAGAGAGAAGGAGGAGGGCAAATGCCAATAATTGTGCATTTGCTTGTGAGCACATCCTTGGGACAGACCAGCTAATTCCTCTAGCTTCATTTGATTGTTTTAGTTTCAGGGGACTTGATAAGCACAGAAGTTCTTTGTGCACTTGGCTCTACCCCTTCCTGTTATTTATGTGGAGTTGTATTTCATATTGTTGAGGGTATTTAGATGGACTCCAAAAAGAAAGAAAAGCTATGGCTTATCCTGAGAGTTGAAGTGTCACAGTGATACGGGATAGGCAGGTAGACAGACAGACAAGCTGTGTTTAACAATATCATGTTCCTTTCTCTTTTCAGGTCAGATACCTACTGATAGATTACATGATTTTGTGTTGTTGTTGTTATGTGTGCTACTGGCAGTTAACCATTTTTGTTCCTCTATGTCAATGCCAGAAACGTTAGTGGTGCTATGCCAGGTTTAAACATATATGACTAGGAACAGAATATATGTAGTGGGAAAACAGCTTAAATACTTGCTTTCTGAATGGCTTTAATGTTTGAGTCCATGATTACAGGGCTCAAAGCATAATGATAACACTAGAGTTGCCCAAGAAGCTATCTGTGTTTTGAACACCACGCCTGCATTGTCATCTACACTTTTGAAGGACAAAAGAGAAAGGGAGAGGTTAAAAAGCTTGAAGCAGTTTCTGTGCATCAGTTAATTAATAATCAGAGAAATATATGTTCTGGTCTGAAGATGGCTGGTAGGAGGACAGGATTTTGTGATAAATCTGTTTTATGGGGGGGGGTGTTGGGGCTTTTTTCTTTTTTTTTTCCTTTTCTTTTTTTTTCACCCTAGGGATTATGTAAAAAAGCTGTTCTAATAAATGATTTATCAAAGCAACAAAGAATGAAGAAATCTGCTAGGAGGAAGGTACTGATGTTGGAGCCCATATCTTCTCCTGACCTACTCTTTTCCTGTATGACTGTGTAAACAATTAGCGGGCAGAAACCGGGGTAGTATCATGGAGAGTGTGTTGGTTTCTCCCTATTTCTTCTACAGAAAGTCTTGGTAGTGGGGCATGCTGAGGGAGCTTCATGCCCTTCTCATGATGCCAGCATGATCACCAATGGCTTTATGTAAATGATATTTCTGAAGGTCTGTTTTTCTCTTTTAATCATCTGAGATGATAAAGAAGGGAATTAGCAACCTATCTCAGAGTGCATTTGAAGACTGTTTCGCAACTATAAACTTTTCATTCATAGTGAGTAGTGTCTCTGCATCTCCATGAATTAGTTTGTGCAGTAAGTGCACTCCTGAATAAGCACATCATTAGGTTCCCATGGATCCCTAATTGGTCTTTCTGAGTCTTCTGTTGCTCTTTGCATGCTGCAAGGAGAATTAGCAGTTAATGTGCAAAACAGCCTTTCGATGATCTGATACCAGGTTGGAATAGCATGTTGCCTCTCTTCAGCAGCAGCTTTCCTCTGGATGGAGCCCGGTGCTTGGTAATACACTGAGCGTCCCTCAAATCAGCAGTCAAGACAGCAGTGAACGACAAGTCTAGATGCAAGCTTTTGATTCAGACTCCTGAACTGGGGACAGATGATCCTACAGCAGGCCCACTCATGTAACTAGGCTGATGTCAGGTAACGGAAAGGAAAAGAACCTCAAAGCAACAAATATTTAACTTGTCTTAAAACTAGGAAGAGTTATTTGATATATGTTCCAGGTACCTGCTGCAGAAAACTGCTATCTCAGAGACGCTATCTTCCTTAGTCCAGAAATACATTTTTCTGCTTCTGGCTGTCAATGTACTTCTCTGACTGCCATGAAGGATCTTTCTTGGTACTTCTTGTTCTTCCAGTTATGAAAGTCACTAGCTAAGGAGAAGATCTCAGTCTTCTAAATTTTTACCTCTTGTCTTTCAACCTATGTTCATCTCAGTAGAGGGAAATGAGAGTAACAGAAGAGCAAGGACCTGCCTCTCGGCTTGTAGAAGGCAAATTCCCATGTGGTGAAAGAGAAGAAATGTCATGCACATGGGCTGGGTACTAGCATAGGAGAAGTCCATGTCCCTTGCTTCCTGGGCGTCCAAAGTGCAAAGACCCAGGACATGAGAGGGGGTCTCAGCCAGACTACTAAGATGGAGGAAGCTGCAGAAAGCAGTGACCATTGGTTAGACCAGAGATCCTGCTCCTTTTCTTCCCCCAAGCATTTGAGTTAGTAGTTAAGGAATTTGTTATTAATATAATTGGTTATTAATATAACTATATCCTCAGTGAATGGCTTCCTTGCTTTTGTTACTAACCAGAGAAGAGTGAGATCTAGGAATGTTAAGGAAGGCAACGATAAGGAGTTCAAATCACAGAAGGCTTCTCCTCTGCGGAAAGTGTGCTGGGGAGGTACTCTTGCCCTTCTCCCCACATTGGTATCTGACTGTTTACACCTCAGAACTTCCCTGCTGCTTCAGTCCATTTCATTCCTAAGGCTGCTCAATTTCTTTTTCTCTGTGTTTATTAGTCAGAGAATGGAGGTCTTCCTTTAATTGTCTTGCAAGATCTTTACCTTGCTATGTTCTTTACATGATGTACTAGCTGCTGTCGTGCAATTTTTTAGTGCTATAAAGAATTCCAGGATACAATCTGTATGTAAGTAGCTCTATAATGTATGTGTGCATTGGAAGGTATTGTACTGTAAGGTGATTTATGAGTACTGGAATACTCAATAAAGGAGTACGTCTGCAGATCAAGGGCATAGCACGTCAACTGTTTTCTGGTGTCTAATAGGGTTGGATGACTTTTTGGAATATTTAACCTTCCACTGATGTTTAATCATGTCTGAGTGAGATCCGTCTATCCTGTTATGCATTCCATCCATCCATCCAACCATCCATCCATCCATCCATCCATCCATCCATCCATCCATCCATCCATCCATCCATCCATTTTGTAACGTATGAACAGTCAGTAACTGAGAACTATGCTAAACAACTACTATTAAATATTTCACATCTGCGGGATAATATAATTGGAACCTCAGAATATTTGAAGAATTGGCTCTGAAATTTGCTGAACAATTAATGTTCATTTTAGAAATTTATAGAATATTAGAAAACCTTCAAAGTGTTCCAGACAAGAACCCCAAAACACTGTTATTAATTTTAGGGATGTAAACTAGATTACCTGGTAAACTTAGTTAATCTTTCATAAGCCTAAGTAAAATTATGAAAAATTTGATATGAGAGGATATGGAAAAGAATTAAAAGGTATACAATTAATGGAATCATCATAATTTCATGGAAAATAGCATCTATCAAATAAACCTGATTGTATGAATTTGCAAGTTTGATTAGTAAAATGTTTTCATAGAGTATACTTAAACTTTTCTAGAGTATTTGAGAGAGCCCTTAATTATAGAAAATGAAAGAAGCCTGTATCAAACTTCCTAAAAATTGGATAATAGATAGACCACCAAAAAAATTGCAAATTGTGACTTACAATACTGAGGAGTTTCTAGTAGGCTCCTCCAGGAGCATGCTAAAAGCTCCATGCTATTCAGTTTCTCTAACATTACATGGAAGACATCTAAAGTAATTACTGGTAATATTTGCCAGTCATATGAAAATGGTGAAGTGGTAAGTAATGACAGAAGTAAGTCATGTTGACCTGGGTCACTGCATAGGCTGGACTCAGTTAAAGAGTGCAAAATTAAGCATCCAAAGTGAGTCACTCTTAGAAAGGGGAGATTTTCACTAGAAAACAGTGCTTCTAAGAACATGGATGTCATGATAACAGCCAAATACATGACCCCTAAACATCATGTTCAAATACCGAAATTCCCAAGACTAGTACAGTCTTGGGGTGAAGCCAGTCTCTGTGGAATATCCCCTAGAAGTCGGAAGGCAATATTACCTCTGAGAATGTCTCAGGAAAGATCATTACTGGAATTCTGCATTTAGTTATGGTGATTTCTCTACAAAAAATAAATTTTAAGAATTATTCAGAACTACAACAATAATTCCAAGTATGAAGAAGTAATGAGTTGCCATAGTTTATTGAAGAGAAGGTTAAGTAGTCTTCTGGTCACAGTCTATAAATAATTTCTAATAGAATGTGGGGGTTTGATATAGAAAGAAAAAGATCTTCATGATTTCTCTGGATGGAAGCAGACGTTTGAAAGATTTAAAATGGAAATAAGCAACTGAGTGTGCATTTTTTAAATAGCGAAGGTAATTAACTGTTTTGGAACATCTTGCTCAGCAATAGGGGTGGAGCACCTATCACACGAAACCTTGATTAAGAGATTTTCTAAAAGGTATGCTATGACTCAAGCAGAAATTTCAAACCTGTCACATGAGCGAGGTATTTGGCATATGTTATTTCAGAATTCAGTCCAAAGGATCAGAATGGTCCCTTCTGATATTGCATATCTGTCTGTATGTCTGTCCATTGTTTGTTTCACGTTTCAGATATTTAGAAAATCACTTCTTGCCTACTAATCTGGCATGGTCTGCGGTAACAGTCATGATAGAGGTGACAATTGATGTTAATGCCTTATAATAAATGGCTCCAAAGCGTGGGCTGCGGACCACTGAGACAGCTGACTGGTACTCGTTCTTCATCTTGCTTCCAGCTGAGAGAAACTGAACAGATGGGAAGGGGAGATTAAATGAAGAGTGAAAGTAGATGGCATGATTAACTTTCTCTAAAGGTCAGAACACCCAGTGCAGAAGGTAGCTTGATGTACATGAGCATCTTCCTTATGTCACCTTCCCATCTTCCTGTGCATGAAACTACTTCTATACATTGAGGCAGTGTGAGCTGGAATGTGCAGAGAAGTGCTCCCTGTTACTGTACATTGTCAGTTGGACGTTCTCCAGATACTGCCTAAAAGATGCAGTATCTTATCTGAAGAAGGTTGAGGGCTGCAGACGCTGACCCTGAATATGGTGGTTCAAACCGAGAAGGAATTTTCTTCCTATGATTATTCTCCTTCACAGTGTGTTTGGCATTTTTTTTCAAACAGAAATTTCTATCATGACTCACACTGAAAGTACAAGGCTAAGATTCAAGATTAGACCAGGATATGGACACTTTAAACTGCTATGTGGTCAGATCTGGGGTTTTCACTCATACATATACGTGGAACCAGGGTTCCTGACCAGGACCACCTTTTTCTAAAAAGAGAAAAACAATAAGCAAAAATATGATATAGAAAACCACAACAAATTTCTCATCATAAGAATGGAGTTAACTCTAAAAACTTCTGGTTTTCCTGGAAACAGAGCTTGTCTAACCGATTTGGCTGATGCTGTGGATTGTGGGTCTGTCCATGCTGCTCAGCAGAGTTTAAATCATCCAATGAATGGATGGAAGAAGTGAAGGATTCAAGCTTAAGCCATTCTTTGGGGACACCATGAATCAAATATTGATCTTTTTTTGAATGATGATTAGAACTGAAGTAATTTCCTAACTGCTTTCAGAAATGGAAGGCACTCTTCTTAACTTGCTTTCCTAGACTTCCTTGTAAATGTTTGATGTCATGATGTATCAATATAAGGTTTATGGGGAAAGAACACAGTTGGAAAAAGCAGATGAACTTTTGAGGAGACAAGTTATTCTGCCAGTATAAAATCAGAAGCAAAGAATGAGCTTAGTGTAGGTTTTACACAAGTTATCAGTGGGATCTAAGTAGGTGCTTAGTTAAGGATGCACTGAGAGTGTTGCTAAATCATGATGAAGGTTATTTTTACATTTGTTTTGTTGGAGTTCAATATAAACAAGATGAAAACATCTACTGAAGCTTCCACCAGTTATGACGCAATCCATTTCTTATCTTAATCTTGATTTCTTTGCTCCCATGTTCTCTCTTGGATCTCACTCTGTGGGTTCTTGATATAGAAGCTATGTATGAGCATGCAGCTACTGAAATCAACAGTCATCCTTCTTGGTCTATAAGAGACTAAGTATCATAAAATGTGACCCACTTTTTGATAGTATTTCATAGTAGGGAAGTGAATTCCTTCCTGGGCTAATCAAGGGGGGAAAAAAAAAAGTAAAACAGATCAGGAAGGTGCACCGTGAATTGCAATAGTGACTAATGACTATTTTTTATGAGTTCTCTTATGTCCCAGGGAATGTCTCTGAAATAGATCCATTTTGGTGGAGCAACATACAGAATCTCCCCACCTTGCTCCTGCTGATCATTACGTAGATGGACAACCAACTGTCTCTCCTCTTTATGTTATTGCACACCTGATACATATTATGGGTAGACTGGGGCCACCTAATAGATATAGAAAGACTTGAAACTTCTCTTGTGGGACAGCCTGGAAGTTTCTGTTCATAACCCAGAAATAGTGATGAATACTTTTTTTTTTTGGTCATGCCTTTCAAACCAATACTTTAGTTTCTATGGAGGCCACTGTGTGCAAACCAGCTAACAAAACTAAAAGTGGAATCAACAGGAAAAAAACTCCTCATACACAGTGAAAAATTTGGAAAAGAAAAAGAAAAGAGAAAATCTATTAATATCTAGACCAAGCGGTCGTGAAGAGGCACTGAACTATGCTGGCTACCAAGAGGAGAAATGGAAGTGTTAAACAAGTACATACATAGCTGGAAGATAACACATTGTTCCAGATCCAACCAGCTGCTGCATCTGTGGTCCTTTCAGTGTCAATGTAAGACCTCTGTGTTTTCAGCTACCCACAATGGACAGGGAAATGATCCGCTGGTTCTTTTGTCATCAACATCCAATGGGAATGAAACACCTTCATATTACAATGTAGATGCTCATAAATTCCTGTGTGTCTGCATCAGAGCATTCACCATTAATAGCCTTCAAAAGAGTATCCTGGAGATCTCTGTGAAAAGCCTTCTGCAGTACCTTGCAAGTGTTACATTCAGTCTATGGGACCTGAATCATATCATAGATTCACTAAGGCCTGATCTAATTCTGGATTCTAGGGCTGCTACCCAGTGACCTGCCTGAACTCTTGATCGACCCTTGAGTGGGAGATGTGAAAGTACACTTGTATTTTAATTGCTGAAATAAGTGTAGCAGAAATATTGCTGTAAAAACAATTTATGAAAATGCGTTTGATTAGAAAACCTGAGATAGGTAGGGTAGTTATTGATAATTTGGACAGTGATCTTAATTTGAAGGGATGGGGTAAAAGTAAGAGTTGCCCCTTAAAAAAGTGGCTCGTATATTGACTCCTAAAATCAAGTAGCAAAAATTCTTGTCTCATAAGCATTTCTAAAAGCCCAAATAATCCTTCTGGAGCCTGTTCAGCCATGTCGGGAGATGCGCAATGACCAGGATAAATACCTTAAAACTTCTGGAAACTCTTCTAAAGAAGAATTTTAAAGGGTCATTAGAGACCTATCTTTAGAACAATTGTATATTTTCACCTTTAAATGGTCAGAACACAATCAGATTTATAGGTCATGTTGCCAAAAAGAGATGCCTCTGAAGTAGCCAAAGACAGCAGCCGTTCTCAGCCGTTAGATACACCTTTTCTCTTTTATAACAATAAACACGCCTGGCTAAACACCAAGAGGACTAAAGCTCAGCTGGTGAAAGGGATGTAGTCCCACTGTCTCTAGGTTTTCCACGAGTTACATGACTGAGGATCTCAGAGATGTGTCCTGACCTGCAAGGAAGGCCAACAGAATCCTGAGTTCTATTAGCAAGAGCACAGCCAGTCAATTAGGCAAGTGATTGCCCTTCTCTACTCAGCACTCATTAGACTGCACTTGGATGTCTGGTTTTGAGCACCCCTTCCCCCCAACATAGGAAGGACAGTGACAAAGGGGAGTGAATTCAATATATGGTCATCAGGATATACAAGGGATGGAGCACTTGCCCTGTGAGAGCAAGAAGACAGAGATAGTGTCTTCACAGTGGTGCATGGTGGGAGAATGAGGCACAAGGGGCATAAATTAAAGCATGAGAGGTCCAGAAAGAATATAAGGAAAAGCTTTTTTGTCTTGAAGGCCAGGAAGCATTGGAGCAGGCTGCCCAAATTCACACCACTTGTTCAGTAGTTTTCATAATTTTTAATAATTTGCAGACATATTTGTTTTTGCAGAAATATATATATGAAATACATATATAATGTGCATACCTATGCATATGGGACATACTACAGATCAAGACTGGAGAGAGTGGAGATGAGGTTGAATTTGAGGATTTGAGATAGATGAGACTAGGAATGGTTAACAAAGTTATACCTATTTATATGGGGATCTGCAAGTCGTTAACCTGATGACAACCTTTGAATATGTTGATATATGCTATTTGAAGATGTTAATCTCATCTGGGGATTTTTTTTTTTTGTTTGTTTGCTTACTTGAAAAGTGAAGATATCACGTGCACCAATACATTAAAACAATGATAAGGTTGCAAAATGAAGCACTCGAGTTAGAAATGCAAGAAATGATGTTACCTATAAAATTTTAATTCTGTATTGTTTTGTATATGCATTAAGGCATTGCTTCTAGCCACACATTTCTGTATTTTTCTTTCTCATGGCAGCCTTGTTTTAATTATTGTAGAGAATGAATAACATAACAGGGTGAGGAAAATGGCAATGTATCAGACTCATTATTGCAAGTGTTGGAATGTAGACAGTAAATTAGGCAGGAAAAGGATGGTTTTGTAGTTGTACAACCAAATGCTGCCTTGGAGAACTGGAATTTATCTGTATTTCTGCCGTGACATCCCAGTTATGCTGAGTAAATCATATATCACAAAATTCCTTCAGTAAGATCTCCTAGGCTACTTTTTTACTAGTAAATAAAATTGGGCAGGATCTGAGTGCAAATGGCACATCATGGCTTGTATTTGTGTGGCTAAACACACATTTCAAAATAGGATGGTCTTGTCTATATTGTCTAAGGACAGTCCTTGGCCCTTTTCATTGCTGAGCCATGCCCAAGAAATGTTGAGCCATGAGTTAATTGTCATGGCCCAAACAGAGCCCATGGCATATAAATATTAAAAAGATAAGGACAGTTATGGCACAGTGTTTGAGCTGATATGCGAGGCCTCTTTAGTTTGCCAGTGGAAATGAAGCTTTACTGTGTGTTCCTCTTTCCTTTGTGCTCAGTGCATGACCTGGTATTTCACCAGCAGACAGGCTGGTGCCTGTACCTGCCTCTGAAGCAAACGTAAATATAGCATGCCCTGCATTGTGATAAATACTTTGAGAAAACAAGCAAACAGATGGATCAGGCTCCTGGCATCTCAGATTAGGCAACCAAGATTAATAAATAGTTTTGAATATCTTTCTATGCCTCATCATCCCCTTGGTGAAATGAGGACACCATGAGCACTATGAAAATGCTGTTACTTAGCTTTGTGAACCTCTCAAATGCTCTGATGGGAAGGGCCTTAGGAAAACAGATGAGGAAATAATAAATTCATATTAATAGCAGGGTTTGAATATTATGCGGGAAGGAAGGCCTGAGGCCAAGCATAGAGCTGTGAGGATCTATTGAACAGCTGCTCAGTAACTAGCTAGCTGACAGACTTCTCAATGCTGAAGAGCAGTCCTGTGCAATGAATTAGACAGGACAGACAGATATAAAGAAGTTGAAGTTAGATGTATGGGGAGACAGATGGATGGTTGGATGGATTGATATAGACTCATCTATTCTACAGCACGAATTCACCTTGCATGAGAGAGATCTTGGGAAAACAAAAGTAAAAACAAGTGTAATGGGTAGCCAAAACACTGTGGTGGGTCTGCAGTCTCCCAAGAGTAGGATGTGTAAGTCTGTGCACTGCAGATCAACCACCTTGAGTTCAGAAATGGGCTTGCCCATCGGAGGGATCATTATTTCTGACTTCTGAGTAGTAACTTCTGGCTTAAATGAACGTAGCACTAGAGACCCCATGAATCCTCTGGCATTTCTACAGGTGGTGGTGTTCACATTTGAAACTATAGTAGCCTTGGATCACATGTAGAACCAGCCATATACAGTTTGGGTTGATCTACTCTATCTGCTGTCAAAGGGTTTTTAGAGGAGGTGGCAGTAGATAGCACACAGTGCAGGCACAGGAGAGCCTAGTCAGGTTCTTTTCCTAGGTCCCAATGGTGATGGATTGATTTGAAGCCCAGTGCACTAAGTTGTTAATCTCCTTTAAAACTCTCTTTGTTTTTGCCCTTTCTTTCTTCTGGCATTAACTCTCAATATTGGTTCATTTCTATTAGTCACATAAATGGCCGTTCCCCCTTTGAAGGTCATTAAATGAGAAGCCACAAAGACCCTGCAGTAACGAGCTCCTTCATCTAATTACACTATGAGTAAAAACATTTAAAATGATTGTGCAAGTGTGCATGTGAGTAGGTATGTACAAACATATCCGTAACTTTTAAACATATTCTGGATGGACTATGTCTTTCATTGGTGTGGAGAGATGGATAGAATAGTTATAGACACATGGGCAGACAGATAAATAGAAGACAGATTCTGCTAACATATTCTTGTCTAATAAATTGTTAAGCTACAAAAGAAAGCAGAAGTCCCTGTGTACAACGTATAGATTTTCTTTAATGTGAGTTATTGGGAAAAGACAGAGCTGTCCCTTTAACTGGAGAGCTGCAAACAGCTGTTCCTTATGCATACATGCTTGCTCGGTCTGAAAGTTTTGGTAAGTCAGTGCATAACTGACAGTTAGATTTATCTCCCCAATAAGCAATCAACATTATAATAAAGGAAAAATGCTTTCAGTGCACCTTTGAGAGTGCATCAGAAATTAATCTAAACATCAAATTAATTATAGTTTGTAAATGAATAGTGGCTCACAGCCCTAATACTTCTCCCTCTCCTCCTCCTCCCTCTAAAGCCTCCCCCAACCAACTGCAATGGCTGGAGGTGCTGTGCAGTGAGTTTGATGAACAGCTCCTTCTCTCTCATACAACTCTCCTTTTCAGCTGGAGAAGAGTCCCATCCTCTGTGGACCTGAAGTCTCAGAGCCTGCTTACTTTGGAGTATAACAGACAGTAGCTAGCAAATAATAAGATTTTGTGCCTCCATCACCCTTCCTCTGAGAGCCCTAAGCACCCTTCTAATGGTATCTTTCTCCCCTTGGCTTACTTTCCAACTCATGAATCTCTCCTCGGCTGTTTGTCTGTGCCAGGTCCTTCAAAGAGGAGAGGATCACAGCAAACTAGTGCTGATCTGAACCGAAACATTCCGGGGGTCAGGCGTGCTTAACGTGCCTGCAAAATTTTTCCCATGTTGTCTCAACTCTGGTACTCAGATTAGTGGTTTCTTCCATTACACTCTGAGCTTTGGTCTGTAGCCCATAGCTATATGGGAATGACAATCTAATATTGTCCAGGGACCTGAAACAAAATGTATTGCCACTAGATCATGCAAAGTAAAGGACATAGCCTAATTCCATGGGCTACAGGGAGAAAGGCTCACACAGAGACTTTTCTTAGAAAATTTGAAATCAGGTTAAAAGTAAAAAGAAAATAATATCAAATTTAATCAGACTACTGGTAACAGCAGCAAGCAGAGCTCCACCTCTCTCCCAGATGCTTTGTCATAATTCCTCTATCTGGTGAGAATCTTCCTATTTATGAAAAGAAGAATCAGAAAAGAAACCCCCAAAAACTGAGCTGATAAACAGCTCTCCTCACTCACAGATCCTAAAGCCTGTGCAAAGGAGTCAGTGTCCTACTACAAGAGGGGGAGCCCAAGGCACACAGTTAGGTTGACCCATGATCGTCCAGACGGGGCAGGAACACAGGGCTGGAACACCACCTTAGTCCTGGACCTGCTTATTTCTCTATATGAACTTAAAAAGAGATGTCTTTTTTATTATTAATTGAAAAACTGCCAGATTTGGCAGGGCATGTTGAAGGCACATGGTGAGCAGGTGCTGAGCAATATTTTTCTGATGTACCTCAGGGTCTATTGTTCTACGTCTTATGGAGTGTTGCCAATGCACTTTAGACCTGATTTGCAATGCCCCTAGTCCCAGGGCCTTGAATAGCTTTGCTGATGTCCCAGTTTCTTGATGTTTCTGTTCTCTCTGTTTCAGCTTTTAGGTTGAAATTCTATAGACCATCACGACCTACCCGCTGCCTTGCATCTCCCACCCTACCTTTCTGCCACCACACTGTGGTCTTGAACTGCCACAATGTGTTTTTAATAACATAATACAAGCTCTACCCAACGCTCAGCTCTTCTGAGCTTCACGCCCTCCTATGTCCAGGTCCAGTCCTCATTCCTCACTGCTTTTCTCACCTTTAGTCTCTCTCCTTTCGCTCTGCTGTTTCTTTTCACAAGCTAGGAGCCAGAAGTTTAGTAGAGAATAGAAATATTTAACAGTGAAGGTAATTAACTGGTACGACCCTCATCAAATGTTATCTTCTCTCTTTTGGCATCTTCAGAGAAGACTGGATGTTTTTCCAAATGGCATGGCCCACCAGCAACTTTTGAGTGGGCTCCCTGCTGGAGTCTGGAATGATATTCAATGTTTGTGTTGTACCAAGAGTCAAAGTGTTTCCTTTAGGCCATATAAACTTATGGTTCTAAAAAGCCCTCACAGTTCATAGTCAAAGCTAGAATGCTCCTTGGTAAATTTATGTGGGACATTTCAAAATGGGCTGGGACATGCTACTGCCAGTGTGAAAGTCCACCTGGAATGCATAGAAAAAGAGGAAAACATCCAGCAGTTGTGGTTGCTCACATCTGGGGTGCCAGATCATGTTGAGCTGAGTGGAGGGAAACCACAGTGTCTCTGTGGGCATAGGAGAGGTTCTTCACAGCATCCTGAGTCATTATTCCATGGGAAGAAACTGAAGGTACCACACTAGTGGGTATGGGGAACAGGCACATGCCAAGGAGACACGTGTCTGGGCCAAGGAGGGGGCATGGAAGAGAGCTGGCCTCACAGTGTCTGCTATTTGATGGCATGCAAAAAGCTGGCAGATCCAGGTGCTCACTGCTCTCAGAAAGAGGTGGCTAGAGATATGAATTTCCAAGTGCACCAGTAAAGCAATTCCTCCAACTTTAATTTATCTACATTTATTTGACACCTTGGGGTAATCATTTGGCCTCTGCTGCTCCATTCCACATCCTCGTTTTTCTAATTTCTGTCATGTCTTCCTAATTAATATTGCCCAAACCTATCCTTTCTCTCTCTTCTCTGTTAAAACATTTTTCTAGAACACGTCTGTCTCTGTATTTCACTAGTTTAATGTCTTCAAATGCCTTCTTAAAATGTATCTTATGTGACAACAGTGAATGCTTCTGAAATTAGGACTGTATTGTAGCATTACCCTACAAAAGAGGTAGTTAACCACGTGTGGGCAGCGTGAAGAATGGCTCTTCTTACATTGACTACTTGCCTTAGCAGCCTTAATAGGGTCATTTTACTGGAGTTTTCTTTTTGCCCTGTACATGAACTAGTCACATTTAAATTATTTGCATAGCAGAGAGAGAAACTATCACCATAACCATTGAGACCAGCATATAGATGTATTCCATGTCCTCTGCCATTTAGCATACCTACACACAAAAGAACACACACACATGCAGTGGGAAGGTGAGGCACCCAGTGCAGTCTCTGCCTTGTCGAAGGTAAAGAAGCCTCCCAGTTTAAGTGACTTTTTTTAGTGAGAAGTTGTTTCTCAGGCAGTCTTACACACTACAGCAAACAGTCCTGCTATGGAGAATAATAGGTGTATTTTGAGCACTTTCACATTTTATACGTGAGGCTGGTGTTGGCTGTAGCTTGCATTCCTTGCTGTTTCTTGTCAGCCAGGAGGCAGTGGCCTCTGAATGGTGAAAGTCAAAGCCTTCATGACCTCAATGTGTTTTTTTCAGTGCAGGTGCTAATGGTTCTCTGCAGGTTTGTGGACTCCAGACACCAGAAGCCAGGTTTGTGCCTGATCTTGTTTTCTTCCTAATACTTCCCATGGCTGCCCCTACACTAGGCTACCAGCAGTAGCCAAAGGTGATAACTTTGTGCTGGAAATGCAGGGCAAAATTCGAGCCAAACAGGAAGGAATAAAACTCCTATTCCGACATGCTGCTCTACTGAATCACTCATTTTGGGCCAGCTGTTTACAGATAGTTCAATAGTGAGACCAGAGCAACAAATGAAGTATTTTCTGTTCCCATGGAATAAAACATGGTGACATTTTTCTCCATGTAATTTTTTAAGTTTGTCTAAAGGAGGACTTCTTGACAATTCCTCAGCAACCTGGGGCTAGACTCTGTTAGAGCAATTTACTTGGGATCTGCATAGCAGCTACATTTTAAAAGGTCATATAATGGTGGAATATCTTTCTGGGGCCAGACAGAATTGTCCCCCCAGGCTACCAGTTGGAGAGCTCTAGCTGGGTTAAAAAAATACAAATGCTATGTTTTTACATGTTGAGTTTTGGGAAATGTTAAAGCAGGAAAAGTAAAGAGTTTTCTTACTTTCAAAGTTAATAAAAGTCCTTCTTTTCCTTTAGGAAAAAAATAATTTGTTGTTTTGGTTTGTTTGTTTGTTTTTGTTGTTTTCTGGGGATGTTTTATTTGTTTGGGGTTTTTTTTGTTTTTTTGGTTTTTTTTTTAAATTGTCTTTCTGAAAAAAATTCAGCACCATCTCCAGTGGACTTAACAAGATAAATGAAAGCCCTGATTATCTGTAATACCCTCGACATTTTTACATTGCTCTGAAGTTGAAGGTCAGCAGGATGGGAGGTTTTGAAGAGCAGTGTGACATACTTGTGATAATTAGCTACCTGTACTACTTCTATTTCTGCCCTTCTGAAGGTGGTGTACATGGCAGCAGAGGCAACTTTTTTGTCTGAGACCAACAGTTGCAGCAGGCGCTCAGCTCTATGGGAAAGAAAGTCAAAGCCAGAGAACACTGGGCCTTGACACCTGGGACCCAAAACTGACTGGACTTGGATATTTGTGTCTCAGAAGCTAATATAAGGTGACTAAGATCTTTTGCTTGCCTGTGTGATTGAGTCTACAAATCCAAAGGGCACCTTTTTGCTTTCAGGCTGGAATATCCCACCATTAGTTTTGGGGTTTGCTTCATCAAACAGGTTGATGTTTAGGTACTCCCAGTAAGATAAAATGTTGAGAAAAATTTCCTCTAAGATCCCTTGGTTCCGGCTCAGCCATAAGACATGACCTTACAGTACCTTGGAAGCAGCAGTAAAGCCAGCCCCACAACCCTGCCCCACAAGCTAGGTATGTATTGCTATCCTCATGAATTTTTGTAGCCAGAGAATCTTTGAGCTACGAGGCGATAAGGTGAATACCTGTCCATAAATTCTCAGCTGTCATCTCACTTCTTCTCCATTTACCTTTGATCTTCCCACTTGTCAATATGTGGAGAACCAGGCTCAGTAGTCCCCTAAATATTTATGATAGGAATGGCAATTCCATTCCCAAATATCCATTTCTAACCTATGGGTATCTTTGAAGCATTAGTTTTCAATGTCACCTAGAACTGTGCTGGTCTGCTCATCTTGTTATAAGCTTCTATACGGTTAAAGCTCTAAAAAGCAGGTGCGCTCTGGAGAGGATGGGACTAATTCGTAATTTCTCATTTGAATTTCCCAACTTCCTCTTCACACCAAACTGTTTTGTCCTTCATTCCTCTAGTGCTTCTGAGTGCAGAAACCCAGTGACTACTGTTGAAGGGGAACACTGTGTCACCTCACATCAACGGACAGGCCTACCTCAATCAAAGGGGAAAATAACCTGTTCAGACCCTCTGTGAATGGACAGGAGGAACTATGCATAGAGAAGGGACATGAAAATCTTGGAAGTACTGTCTGACATGCACAAAAGCTAGCAAGGGATGAAGTTAGAGTTCTGGGAGGTGGTCTGTCCAGAAGGGGAAAGGGGAAGGCAGCATGGAAGGGAAGCATAATGTGGAGACTGAAAGTGGCTTGAAAATCAAATGAAACTCCAGTAAGTCTTAATTCTGGAAGTTTGCCTGAGAGACAGAGTCCAGATCGGCTGCAAACAACAGGAAAAGAAAAGCAATAGTTTGTCCCATTGCACTGTTCAGGGAAGGTCTGCAAAGAGTGCAGGATGGCAGAGAGCTAGAAATTGCACATCCCAGTGGTGAGCACACGGATGGGGGAGATATTGCTTGTCAGCCAGGTGGGATGGGACCAAATGCGTCAGGGTCTCCATGCTGCTGCCCTGCCAAAAGAGACTCTTCACAGCAACATCTTTGCAAGCAGTGGGATCCCAGTAAGACACCACGCACGTATCACCACGTGGCTGTTGGCTGGCCAAACCCTCCGTTTGTGGGTGCAGCTCAGGGTGTCCCTAGCTGATGACTCACAGGCAGCTGAGGTGATGATTTTTCCATGCTCGAAAGCAAGGCCAGAGTTGTGTGAGCATCGTGCAGCTTTCAAACGTGGCCTCTTAGCATGTCCTGTCATCTGAGGCATGGGGTTTACTCAGTCTATCTGTATCTACAGTGGTGCTAGCCCAGGTCCAGTGGGCTCAGAGCACGGCTGCCTGCGGTCCGCCGAGCAGCCACCCCTCCAGAAGACCAGGCTTTCAGTTGATGTTCAGCCCTTGTCTCCTTGCAGTATAATGCATCACAGCTGCTGAAAAGCTTCCCCCACAACTCTGTCTTCCCTTCAACCCCATGACTTGTTTTTCCTTCTCCTTAGGTACAGAAATTTCCCTTTTGCCACATGCTCCCTCTGCTGACCGCATTAGCATTTCACCTATCCCCCCATCCACCTCCATTTTGCTGCTGGTGCTTTAGTCTCTTCTGTACCCTCCCCACCTCCCCTTCCAAAGGGGGAAATTTTCCACCCCACCAGCAACAGCTGCAGCATCCTGCTGCTGGTCAGATGCCAAAACTTCAACTCTAAGCAGCGCACACAAGTCTGAGCATGAGACAATTAGGAGAGAAAGAGGGAAGGGGGAAAGTATTGACAGGAATAAATTGAGAGAAATTATAAAGCTTAAGCAGAAAGAAAGCAGTTTGAAAGGTAAAGTATTCAGAGAAAGCCCTTTCCTGGATGAATCTAATTGTTTTGTTATCTTTACCCACCAAAGCATTTACTTTGGTTTGTCGCCCGATCCACAAACACTTTCGAGGAGATGACATTACCGAAAGGCAGGAACATCTGCATCAGCTCAGCATCCCCAAACTCCTGGGGCAGATGGTAGATAAACAGGTTACAGCCCTCTGGTCCTATTAAGAGAAAAAGAAGACCCATAAATGAAGAGAAATAGGATATGAGAAAGCACACCTTGGGTATTCACATTGGCATCCTCTCTCTGTGACTGGTGAGGGGTCACCTCTAGGATGCGGTCTGTAGTCTCAGAGGAATGGGCAAAGCAGAAGACCAGGAAGTCAGAAAGTCACCTAGAGGCTATGCTAACTTCATTAACCTTCCCAGGACAGACATCAGGACAAAATCTAGAGACAGAGGAATGTAGCAACACGTGTCCATGGAAAGACAGAATGCAGGAATAACAACAAAAAGAATGGAAGAATGCAGTTCATAGTTTTTCTTTGCTCCTTATAATCTCATTTAATCTGCAGAGTTTTGGGTGACCCACATTAACCCTTGCCTATTCCCAGTGTCTGCATGCAGAAGTTTCATTATCCATGTGTCCGTGTGAGGACTGTCATAACAAGTAGAAAGATATGCACAAACCCACAGGCTTATTTTTGTTTATACAATTTTATATTCAGCCCCCAGTCCAACTCATCCTGAAGACTCCCCCAGATCTGGACAGTTTGGCCATGTCCCCCATTCTAGAGGGTTCTGGAAGAAAGACTACAGATGTATTTAACTTCAAGTTCCTAGAAAAGTGAAATTGCCCTTTTCACCTCAGTGTTGTTACACATACACTTACAAAGTTCAGAAGGTGCTTGCAAAAATATCCAGAGATGACTCTTTAGTCGGAATATGCAGTTTTGTTAAAGTAGAGACCCTCAGAAAATCTTCTGTTGGAATTGTATTTTGGAGCAGGAGGGTCAAATAGCCTAGAACGAAACTTTTCAATGTGACTTTTATTTTTAAGCATGCTGTACTTGAGCAAAATTCAGAAGAGAATAGGTGTGTCAAAATAGTTTTGTTGAAAAAAATAAACATTTAAACACCTTGCAGTGTTCACTAGCAGAAAACTGTATAGGAGGCAGGGATTGTTTTTTTCATGGTCTTATTTCCAAAGGTACTTCCAGCTGAGGTCCAGCCCTGCACTGACCTTGACAGCTCTGCTTTGCTCATGGGGGTCGAGATGAAAGTGTACAGTGTGTGTTTTCTGTTGTGGGTGCAAGAGGACCGAGGGAAGTCGGGTTTCCTCCTTCCTCCCAGCCCATGTGCCTACAACCCTTTGACCTGAGGCAACCAACTTTCCCCCATGTATATCTGGGGCATAGTGTGGGGAAGGAAAGGGGTTTTTTAATACTCTTGTTTTCTTCATCAGGGCATAATTACGGTGTCATAACACAGCAAATTACAACTTTGACTTTCCTGTTAGGGAGAGGAGTTTGCCGAGATGCTCCCACCTTTATTAGCCATTACTCATCCCCCTGGCTGGCAGGAGAAGTACGGCGAAGTCAGGATTCTGACAGATGCCCATTTAAAGCTCATTAAAATTCCTGGGCCTCAGCGTGATTGAAGTCACAGACTCTCCACATTTCCTTTTGGATTAATGGAAAATGAAGCCCTAATGAATATTTGCTAAGCACAATTTTCCCCACTAATTTGCTAAAAGGACTGTCATGAAGGAACAGCTGATCCTTTGTATCTTTTGCATTTCCTAGAGGTCAGGAGGATGGTAACAGGGTTTCTTCCAAATGGGGGGGATAGTAGTATGGTGGGATAATTAACTAATTAGGCACCCGGTCATCTGCTTAGCTAAATTACTTTTGAACCTCAGTGGTCCACAATCAGGCTCCCCTATTTCATGCCAAGCTTCCCCCCACCTCCCGTCTGCCTCTTCTTTAGTCTCCTCACTGAGAAACTATGCTTTCTCCAGTCCTTTCTGCAATTCATTTCCACACAATGTGGAGTTATTGGCATGATAAACTAGATATGAAACAGTCTGAAAGTGTTAAACAAATACCAAACCCCTTAGGTGTCTGTTAAAATTGAGAAAACTCTGCCTAGGAGAAGACTACGGTCCAGAATAGCAGGAAAAAATTCATTCCTTCATCTGAATGTGCCCCAGAGCACTTCTGCTGTGGGATTTGAAAGCCACATTATAATAGAATGGGTAAAATCTTGGCTTTGCTGCAATTAGTGGCAAAATTCCCACTGACATCACCAGAGCCAGCAGTTTGCTCTGTAAAGCTGGCAAAGTCTTTCAAAAATGCCAGCTGCATTTCCTGGGGTCTTGGATGTGTTGTGCATGAGTAGGGATTCTGCCTGAGTGTGCTGAGAAACACCTACTAAGGCATAAGGCAGACCAGGAAGCATGCAACTTCATATACACCAGGTTTAGAGATTGGGCTCAAGGATGAAACAACCCTTAGTTCACCTTGAAATCAGCCTTGGCTCACACTGCTGAGACACCAAGAGGAAGAGACCAAGGAGGATGTGAAAAAGAAGAGACCATCCTCAAAGACCACTTCAGCTCTGAAATGCAGCTTCCCATACCAACTTAGGCACTCAAGGCCAAACTCACTCTGTTCCTAACTACAGAGTTTTTTTGCTAATTTTCAGTGCTGAAAACTCCACCTGCTACTGAGAAACAACCTGAGGTATTTTGATTTGTTATACCATCCTCATATATGAAAATTGTGCCATTAGAATTTAACAAGCAATTTCTTGTTAAATCCATCCATCTGTAAGTTACCTATCACAGTTAGACTCCTTGGTAAAGAATTCAAAAAACAAGCTCTCTGTCTCAGCCCTTCTACTTTGTTGTGTTTTTTTTTCGCTGAGTCAAATTAATCTGGACACTCCATTAAAGACTATGTGTTTATGTGTATGGCTGCCTATTTATAGATACCTGTATATTTTTAAGAAATCAAAGGTGTGAGTTGTTTATCTCAGAATGCCCTGAAGAGCTATGTTAGTTCTCAGTGCACACATGCAATGAGTTTTAAAGGACTCGATCAAGATCACTGATGCAAGAGGAAGATCACAGCTGGTATGGCAAAACCTTAGTGAAGACTGACTATCTTGTTGGAGAGAAACATCTTGTTTTGGACTGAGTTAATGGATCGTTGAAGATCAGATTACTTGGCAGTTCAGGGCTGAACACAGTACTAAAATTATTTACCACACACTTTTACTTTGGTTTTCAAAAGGGCTGTAAGTCAGGTCAAAATATAATCCTCATGACACATTACAAGAAGCAAATCAAGGTTCATTTCTACCCTGACATCTACTATGGCTCTTGGTTTTATGGGTTTAAGTTATAGATATTTCTGTTTGTTAATACACAAGAAGCACAGATAGGCTTGGTTCACACAAAAAGGAAAGAAAAGTTTTAAGGCGCAGTTTATGAATGCTCTGTAAATTACAGGTGAACATGCTGGATAATGAAAAACCCCATATCTGAGGGTACAAGAGCACATGGTAGAGAACTCTGTGGTGGGTCCGTGTTGATTTGGCTTCACTGGACCTGGCTGCTAAGCCATTGCTCTGACCATGCTCCTCACCCTTCAGTTCATTGTTAGTTTTTTAGCACAGGGACAGCCACAGACCCAACCTGTCCCTGGCTGTCAACTGGCAACATAACTCCATATACCTGTGCTGACACCAGCTATCTATCATTGCATCCCCAACACCGGGAATCAGTGCCATAAGGAAAGGCTATGACTAGACTACTCTTCCAACAGCAATTAAAAATGGGCTATCCTGTAAGGTTGTATGAAGTTAGCTTGCGGCCCTTTGGTCAGCTGCACATCTCACCTCTACAGCAGATACTCAGAGGCTGGAATTTCACTGCGTTTTCTGCATCTGTTTGCTATTCAGTCCCCAGTGTGTTTGAGCACAGGGCAGATGAGAGTCACAAGCCTGCACTGCTTTATTTTAATATCTAAGTGTACTTCTGAGTTTCAGAAGCTACGTCAAGCTGAGTAATACCATACAAATTTTAAATTACCCCGAAGTTTTGCCTGGTTGACATGGCCTGATTCAAGACTTCATCTCTAGCTTTGATCATTTTGGATGTGTTTCACCCTATGCACCCTGTCAGCTGCTGGCTGTCTCAGCGCTCATGTGAAAGTAATGACTAATCTCTACAGGAACATTGCAGCAGCCAAGCGGCTGTGGGGTTGTTATCCAACTGGGATCCGGGAGTGGAGAGTTAGCATTGTTATTAACAATGTGATCATTGATGTTATTGTTGTGGTAGGGCTGGTTCATTAACAAATCAATGTTTGTGCACATCCTTGCAAACATAAAGTACTCTTCTCAGCACTGAGCATTATCATTCTTAGAGTTCCCTCTTGCTGTGTTTTCCTGTTAAAGGTTAGAGATGCATAAAGGTCTTGACCCTCTACTAAAAGGGAGTGTTGTGCCGTAGACATTCTCCCTCTAGCAAGCAGCAGAGAAAGCCGCAGCATCTAACCATTGCAGGAAAATGGAGGACACTGGGAGCGGCAACCTGCATTGGACTGGTTGTTCATCTCGTACATCTGGCCCCCAACCATCCTCCATACCAGCTGCTTACAGGAAGGAGCGAGGATTTATCAGACAACTTGTCCACTGGGTCACACTCACCGTCAACCCACAGAGACACACCATGCCTTGTGAAGACAGGGGTCTTTGGGCAGTGGGTCTTCAAAGTGTGCACGATAGCTATCCCTTCCTTCTGGTGGTTCCTGGCACAATGGTATGCTGAGCAATGATCTGCTCGCCATTTTGTCCTGTGCTTAATCTAGCCCCAGTAAGTAATAAAAAGCAAAGTCCTTCAGCATGGGGGAAACATCTCTGTAACGATACGTTAGGTCTGTGCATCTGTTCTCACAGCAGGGACAAGTACTAGAGCTAATCAGGAGCTGGAAGTTGTGTTCCCCAGGAAATTCTGACATCGGAAAAAAATTAATTCCAAATTAGATCGAAATGCCAACATTTCTAATTTTCTTAGAAAATGAGATTTCCCTCCCAAAGTAGTTCTAGGGCATCAGAATGTTTTAGTTTGATACTGTAATCTTGATTCATTCCATTCTGACTGTTACACTATATTAAAATATTGAATATCATTATATATATAATAACACGAATAACATAGAATATATCTAGATTAGTGATCTAATAGAGGATAAAAGTTTAAATGTAATTATTTAAAATGAGGGTCTCTACAGTAAGCTGAAGCACCTGACTTAAATGGCTCACTTAGGCAAGCAGTCCCGTCTTCTTGTCAAAAGGGAGAAGTGGACTCCTTGGAGGACAGTTGGGACTACCCGAGAGGGTGGCCTCTGAGGATCACAATGCTCCCCACTGGCTGTAAAGGGAACATTGAATGGCATGGTTGCTTCCCAAAACATTTACATGCAATAGTGGGAGATTCACCTCTCCTTACCTTTCATGTCTCCGGTGAAGTCATCCAGTCCTGTGGACTAGACAACCATGAGTCCTCTCATAGTCAATGTAAAGAAATAGATACTCTTATTACATGGTTTACCTCATTCTGATATAGAGATTGTGCTCTGAAAGGGCCAATTTCTATTTCCAGATTATAAAAGGAGGGTGAATACTGGCCTAAATACTAGATTAGCTCCTCTAAATAACAGGTCCGTGTTCCCTAAATAGCAGGTGTCTGAAATTACATTATTGGCTTCTAAGTAAGGGCCACCAGTGCTTTGCTTTCTATTAAATTCTTTATTCCCACGCAACTGCATTTTCATCTGCCTTCTTGTTGCCGAACACAGACCCCCACTGGACATTATTGCCTATGTTGCTAGCAGGACTTTCCATGGCCTGCGAACATCGGCATGCTGCCCACCCCCAGGACTGAGGAGATCTCAGCAGTGATTCCCCACAAGGGTGTTCCTGCATACAGTGCCAATGATGCTGTGCCACATGCAGAAGTGGAGCAAAGACTCAGTGGACCAGGGATTCAAGGTATTCAGGCATTTAATGGATACCCTCTAGGTGTACGAGGCGGGAAACCGAGGAGGTGGGGATGGTGTGCTGGGGCCAGAAAGGACAGCCTGTTTACTCACCTTCTCTCTGTTGCTGTGGGATCATGGGAGGTGGCTGTGGGAAAGCTTGGCTAATCTGGCCATAAGCAGCAGGATAAGCAGCTACAGAGGAGAGAAAGGAAGAGAAAAAAAGAGAAACAGATTTCAGTGCTGGGAAGCAAGGAGCTTTCACTCCAAACCATCATACCAAGCTGGAGGTGGTCTTTCCCCCTGCATTTTGGGTCTGTGAAGGGCCATCTTGTGTAGCCTGAGATGTGGCAGAAGCACCACGGTCATGCTCCAGGAGGTGCCACATGTCCTTGTGCACCCACCTTCCCTTCAGCTTCATCAGCAGTAACACCAGGGACAGCCACGTGGTGTAAATAGGGGTCTCTGCTGAGATGTCTCCCAGCAGAGATGTGTAACCACTACAGATGGTACCACAAACTCATTCATTCATGAGCTCAGCGCCTTGATGCCTATGCTGACAGCCATGTGAAGAGTGCATGCACACATTTCCCTGTGCAATCTCTCTTGCACCCTCATAAATTCATATTCTCATAAACACTGTGTGTTTCCTCCCTTACCCTAACCTTTGTATGTCCACACACTGTATAGGCAGAATTGTACATACACTCTCGAATATACATTTTCTTTCATGTCCATAGAGATTTCCTCTCCCTCATACAAACACAGTGGAAAAAGTGTGCAGCAATTAAACAATTTTCCCCACCTCAGCTCCCCTACCAAGCAGACAAGGGGAGCCATTCAGTACCACAGATGGTAGATGATGTGTCTTGCTGCTAAAAATACAGAGTACAGGTCGCCTGCGAGCCCAGAGAGAGGGAGATAGGGGCCATGTGTGTGCAGAGGGGTTAATTAACAGCTCAAAGGGTTGAGCTGCTTCCCATCTATCAAACCTCACAAGCAATAAATGACAATAACTAAAACACCGGCAAATGAAGCCCTACATGGAGAATTAAGTTTCCAGATACAGCGCTGACATGAGATAATAGCCATTCCTCAGTGGGAGCCCATGATTACTCCAGTTACCACAGGAAATAATGACTTTGGGGTGGCAGCATCCTCACAACGTTGGCCATGGACACCTCGTGAGGGGAGGCTGAACACGGCAGGGTCGTGGTCTGCACCAGGTCACTTTGGCTGGTGTCAGTCCATCAACTGCAAAGGAGGTGTTCATCATACAGGGCAGCGTGAGCAGAGGCTGACCCGTTGGGAGCCATGGAGAAAGCTGTTGGGAAGCCAGTAGTATGTCTGTATAGCTCCTAAGCAAGCCTCAGACTAACTAGCTGGGGCATGGCCAGTGTAGATATACCCTAAAATATGGGTATGTGCAGACGTACCATACCCTGCCAGGCACAGCAGCGGGGGCTTTGCAGTGTCTGGTTGCCCATCTCCCCTCCTCGCTGCAGCACTCAGGAGACCTGTTATAGGAAGCGGCCTCTAAATCTCTGGCCTGATTTTGCACTTGTGCTCTGTGCTAAGCAGACGGGACCCGGTCCTGCCAATGAAGCTGCACCGAGGTATGGGTCAGCGGGAGGCTTTCCCTGGGGAAAGGGAGGACTTTTTCTCCTTAGGGAGAGAAGACCCCATGCTTTATGTTTCTCTTCGCAAGAACTGCAGATTTAATCTGAGAGTCTGTGGCCCCCAGCTTGCCCCTGTAACAGCAAACATCTCCCTTCCCCCAACCCCTCCAGGCATGTTCAGAGATTAAATGCTTTAGAGAAGAGAAAGGTTTATTGTGAGAAAGTGTTAATACTAACGACCTGCGTACTGCTGCACTCCAGCGTAGGCTTGCTGCAAGGGGTCTGCTGCAGTGGGGCTCTGTGCTGTGGAGACACAAGAGAGAGAAGGAATTAAGGGGTTAAAACATCACAGGCGCTCTCCCTCTCTCTTCCCTCATCAATATGTTGTGTGACAGACACACCCAGGGGCTGAAGGTCCCAGAAGAGGAGCAGATCTCGCCAGGACTGACACTGTGCTAGGTGCTGTGTGGACTCAGATCTCAGTGACAGCTACTGTCACATGAAACTTTCAATCAGAGCAGAAAACAACAGGGGCATAGCAGGAGGAAGGAGAAGAGAACAAAGCAGTGGCTCCTGCCATCCCGACATCCCTTCGAAGAACTGTGTTGCTGCCAGGCAGCCTCCTGTGAGAAAGGAGATGCTGCTTGGAGGGGAGGAGGACACCACTTGTCTGCTCTTGGGAGGATGCTGTGAATCTGCGTAAGGCATGCAGTCCCTTGCTGGCTTCAAAGTGCATTTTTTCTCTTTACAAGTGTGCAGTCCTCCCCCCTAAAATTGTTTATTTTTGTGAAACTTTGAAGTCTAGCTCAAATACAACCAAAGCTAGTTAAGATGTTTTTTTTTTCTTTTTCCCCTTTGGTTGATAGGTAGAGAAAAAGAGACAGAGAGAGAAATGTGTTGGATAAGCTCTTTCTTTATCTGCAGCAATAAAATATTTAAAGCAAAGCTTGGCTGAACCTCCAGTCCAAATGTCACCTTAGCCGTAATATTTCACTTCTTGTTATGAGTTTAATTTGTATTTATTGGTGCTGCACAGTTCTACATCTACACAGTCCCTCTGGCTTCTTACTTGTACAATGAAGCCTTAGGGAGCTGTCACTTTCCCCACCACCCCACCTTCTTCTTTCCTATGAGCACAGCATTGTGGCTGGAGACAAGGGCTTGGAGAATGCAAAGGTGTGGGCCTCTTGGAAGGAAATCTGGTGCCAGTGACCTGTCCAAGAAGTGAGACCAACTGTATGCCGAAGTATGGAGGAGGTTGACAAACCTGAGTGTTACAGACGCAAGGAACATGGACAAAGTCTTTTCTCACAGATGCAAATACCAGCTTGAACCTTAACTTCAAAGATCATAATTGATCATGATGGAAGCTTGCAAGGTCTTGCACTTTTTTCCCAAAATACAAGGAGGAATGATAAGACGACCAAACTTTGAGAGGAAAAGCCCAATTAGCTGGCTAAGGCTTGGAGCCTTTGCTTCATTATGGGCATTACTGAATCACAAGGACTTTGAGGCTGGGTTAGTCACAAGAAGAAATAAATGGCTTTTCAGCCTTAGGTTGGAATGTGTTTGGTTGATTTTCTAGCTGACTTTTGGCAGGTCCCTCAATATGTATATCTGTGAAATGTGGAAGCACTGCTCTACTGTAAGGATTTTCACCCCTTGAAAAGGGGTGTGAGGAGAATACATTAAAACCTGTGGAAGACCAGTGGAAGGCATAGTAGAGATGCAAAGCCATATTTTAAAAGAGTAGATGCTCCAGGAAACTGGAGGAAGTGTTTGGAAAATATAAAAACTGTGTCTACTTCTTCCTGCCTTCCTGAAGAAGGAAGCAACTAAACCATTTTCCTCTAAAAACAGAATGCTGAGCATATTGTTCCAGAAGAAAGCTGAACAGCTATGAAAGGTTGAGTGACATCCAAATTCCAACACCCCTTTGGGAGAACAGATCATAATAACTTGGACCCTCCCAAAATGACCAAGTCCTGTCAGGTAGAGATCTCCTGAGGTAGGTGAGGGGACATGTGGTAAAGGGAGCAACTCTTTATCAGATAGCTATGGTTTTGCAGTCTGCAGTAAAAGGGAGGATCTGCCCCAAAGGAAGCTATTATAAACATCTGTTTATAGAGCTAGAAGAATAAATTGTCTCCACTGCTTAGGAGATACACTCAAAGCATTTGCTTCCTCTCCAGCTGAGGCTGGAGTCAGGCAGGCTCGTTCTCTCTCTGACATGCTGACAATTAACAATGACTGCCTCTTCATTGATACCATACTCTGTTCATTGTAACTAAGCCATTCTGCTTTGGAAATACACACTGAAAATCATCGTTCACATTTAAGATTAATGTTAAAACTGGGCAAATGCTTTATTTAAAGGGTTTGGGACAACAGGCCTTTAAATGCAGCCTATTTCTATTCCATGTAAAGCTTTTAGAGTTTGTTATTTTCCTGAGTCTTAACAACTTGTCAGCAAGAGTAGTACCTAAACGGGTGTTTGTTTCTCAGGAGGTTGCCTTGTGCCCCAGATCATGCAGGGAATTTCCCCGACTCATAGCACATGCGAGCCAGTGGGAAGATTCTCCCCTGGTTTCAGTTGGCTTTGCTCCAAGCTGGAAATTACTTACCTATAGGTAAAGAAGATGCAAGGTGGATGGTCTGACACACAGGACCCTAACACTGACCCAACCATCCCCAGACACTCTTGAAAAGGAGCAAATAGAAAGCATCTCATGGAGGTAGGACTAGACAGCATGGGGCGGCAGCAACCCTGGCTTGAGGTTCTGTGTTTTTGTAGTCTCATACCCTACCTTGGCTGTTTGGGAAAAGCAGTTGTGGTAAGTCACCACCTGCAGGAACCTGGCAACTCTTAAAAAGAAAAGTGATGACCTTTGCTAACTGAAGAACTCTTCTTCCTTAGCTCAAAGAGTGTGTTTACTCAGCGAATGAAGATGTGACTTCAGTACTGTGGATGTCTCCATGCTGGCCAACATGGTCTATGAAGGTGCAAGGGATTCCAGGGCTGGCTGGGTACCTCGGCACGAAGCCAAGGTAACTTGGGCAGCCATGAGCATATCTTCATGCTGTGCATTCTGCCAGATGAATTAAACCTCGTGAAGGGCATAAACTGCCTGTGCTCCCAGCTGTAGTGTTGATGAAGCCAACAGCTGGTATCAATCCAGAAATCTCAAGACACAGTTTAGACATTTGAGGAGCTTGTGGCCATGCTTTGTACATTAAATTGACATCTCTCCTACATACTAATGACCCATGAGAAGTTCAGCAAGGGCTCAGATGTAAGAGGGGCTCATGATCCAGAGCCAATCTGCCCCAGGAGCTATGTGTTACTGTAGGCTGGAGCACACCACATGCTAAAATTCAAAGTGGTGTGGAGACGTGAGTCATTTCTGTGTCAAGGAGACCATGAGGGAAGATTGCTTTATTCCTACATAAGATACACATAACTAAATAAGGTGTGCACTCCTGTGGCCTTCACACAGATCATGCTGTGCTAAGTTCGGAGAGTTACCCTGTGTCAGCCACCCTTTCTCCCCATCCAGATGGCCAGTCTTCTCTTTTACTGCAAATATTAGTTGAGCATGGGAATGAGGGGCTGGGAAGAGACCTCAGCTCCTCTGCACGCTGCCTGTTGTAGGGTGTAAGCCCCCTGTGGCCCTGAAGATAAATAGTTGAGTAAGGGCTGGTAAGAGCTGTAGAGATATAGGAGACACTAGACGAGGGCCATGAATATCATAAAGCACCTTAAAGGGGTTTTTGGACCAAAACTATCGTGTGTCTAAGTTGCAACCTCATCAAAAGACCTTGGATGTGCTGGTGACTACCTGTGCAAATCTACCCACAGATAACACTTGAAATAATTTTCCTTGTGGTCAGACTCTTGGAGATCTTACCTCCAACATACAGACATTTAGGAGATTAAAAATTATGTAATGTACACACTGAGAATCAGCTGGTGAACTGAAAGAAGCAGAGAGGCTCCTGAGAGGCCAGAGGACAGCTATCAATCATGTCAGCCTTGCTGAAGTCCATGTAGCCTTCCTGCTTTGCAGAAGCTGAGGATCTGGCCTTGCCAGTGCAAACTACAGGTGTACTGCGAAAACAGATGCTAATAGTAACTTTATTTGGCAGCTCAGGGCAAGAGCCTTATCCCTGGACATCGCGCCTGTATCAGTTTGATCGTTTCCATATCTCCACAGGAAAAACCCTGCTCAGGTACAATTGTCTCTTTGTGAGACAATCCTGGACAAGATGCCACAAGGTGACCATGGCAGATAACCTTCCATAAACCTGGAGACATAAAACAAGCCAATGACCTACTATATGGCCATAAATATAAATTTAACGAAGGCAGCACTTATTCATTAGGGAGAAGTCAAGAAATGACTCCAAAGTCCTTCAAAGAAAGTAGATCCGTTAATGTCACTTTCCAAATCCGCTGCCTGATGCCAAAAACCGAGGATGATTTCCCAAGTCAGCATGAAATACCAGTGCTTTAAAATTAACACCAGGAAACTTTCTTGCTACTGATATATCTCTAGATTGAAATTGAGCTTTTAAAAGGGGCATTCAGTTAATGTTAGGTCCGACATTTAGCTTTTGTCAGAGAATGAAAGGATGGAGGTGGCAGAATGAAGCACACTGTTAAAAATAAATAAAATTGGTTTAAATGATGTTCTACAAAGAATCCCTCCTGAGATGCCAGTAACCTGGCTACAGTGTCTGGCCAAGATGAGCTGTTATGTGGGTGCCCCAGGTGAACACAGTTGTAGGGGACAGAGGGCTGGAGTCTGCTGTGATGGTCAGGGGTGTAAATCAGGAAGAGCTGCAATGAAGCCAGTGGAGGTGGTGAGGGAAAAGGATGATGATCACTGCCTGAGCCATAAAAGGGGGCCCTCCATTTCCAGTGCATGGGACTGTGTCCTTCTCCTGTCTCGGGGTAAGGGAAAACCAGGGAAATCTGCTGTCTGAAATCAGAGGGACCCAGTTCTTCTGAGAGACAAAAGCAGGGTCTGGAACATTTTGTGCCCTTAAGATGCCCTGGGATTTAACTTTGGTGGAAAGAGTCAGCAAAACTTACACCTATATATCCTCTTCATCTCTGCTTCTCATTGCCTACGCATTTCCCAACAGACATGCTTTTTTCCATCTATTTCACTCTATTTTGCAGTGCTGCCCCCTGCACAGGTCTACAAAAATGTGCTATCACCCAGATCCACAGCTTTGTGCTCTGCCCCATCTATTCATTCCTCTCCCTGTCCTGGAGGTATTTTACACCCCTCCCAGGAGCTGCAGCTTGGCCACTGTCACCTCTGGGAGGCTGAATGGGGGAGGAGGACAATCAAAGAGAGACAGCGCTGTTCAGTCAGTGTGGGGGAAATAAAATGATAGAAAAAAAAATCTATGTGAAGGCCAGGATTAAAATAAATAAATAAATAACTGAGTGGGAGGGCTCTATTCACCTTCTCCTTAAATTCAATTTAAATCACTCTCTACAGCCCTAATCTATATCCATAATTATATCATTTCGTACAACAAGCTTGCGAGAGGTCTTAAGAAATTTATGTAGATTAAAATTCATGGGTGCCATAGTACAGATTCCATATTATTAAGATTGATTAGGACAGCTGATGCTGTGATTAAAGAAGCCAGCGTTTACTGTTGTAATTAATTAGGTATTCAGACACAACAATAACTGCAATAACAGAAAGAATGTGCTGATCCAGCAGAAAACAGAGACTGATCCTGTGTTTTATAGTCTCATTTCACCATTCAGGGGCTGGACACCACTCTGTCAAAGACGAGTTGTCCCGCTGTCTCTTCTTCTACACATCAAAGGAGCCAAGAAATCCAGGGCATCTGTGCCCTCTGCTTCATCCTGTTACTTGGAAAAGCCCTTTTGGTAGCATTCACAGGTTTTGTAGATGCTTGTTTGGAACAACATATGGGCCTGCTATAAACTTCATATAGTTCATCCCTGGAAATCAGGATTATCTTTATTATTTTCTTAATAGTCCCACCTCTAAGCCCCATCCCTAATCAAGCTCCTGCTGAGATCAATTCTGTGCAAAGACATTATAGGAGTTATGTCTGGCAATGAAGTGCTTCCAGTAGACAAAACAAGAAAGACACAGAAGACTCAGAAAAGTGAAGAGGTGGAGGTGGCTGGCCAAGGTGACAAATTAATTCAACAGCAGAGTCAGGACCAATCTTACTTCCCTTTGCCTAAGGCCATAAACATGTAAGTCAGGGTCAGGTTTTAAAAGCTATTAAGGCACTTAACTCCATATTTTGGGGGAGCTGAGTTTAGATCACCCTTAAAAATAAAACTCAAGGTCTTAACTCACTTAAGTGCCTCTGGAAACATCAACACAGAACCTGATTTGTATTTGCACCTTCTTCCAGATCAGAGGAGAAAGAACTTTGGATCTGGAAAGGCTCCCACAACTGCCTTAAATAACCTCATTCATTATGGCTGCAGCACGATTGTTGGAAGTACATGGCATCATTAAAGTAGCTTAGACTACAATTGAAGATGGCAACTTGTTATTATATTTTTAATGAGTGCATTCCTTCACTTATTTATTTTACCAGTAAAGCGTGGTTTATGGCACGTGGCAGATTGTTACAAATGGGTCAAATAAATGTTTCCTAGTCATAATGATGTTTCAGGTGCTCACTGTTGCAGTTTTAGAACTGCTGTTACAAAATATGAACAGGAAAGCTCTCACCTGGAAATTTAGGGTGGACAAACACAACACAGCCAAAGATTTCCTGTAGCAAGTAATTTAGCTTGGGGGCTGCTGAGCCAGGTACAATTCTAGGGCATGGTGTATATCTGGACTAAGTGCTGTGGGGCTTGGTTTTCATCACGGACCTTCCACAGGTGCAGGCAGGTTACTTTTTCCATTCTCCTGATTCACCTCCTCTCTAAACTCTTCTTGTCTGACACCTTTCAGGACTCAAATGTCAGGTGTGGGGTAAGTCGGTCCCTTTCTCTGCCTGCACAAGTGAAGCCCTGATCTTGCCCAATATCACTGGATGGTGTCTGTTGTGATCGGGACTGATCCTGGGACCAACTGGCCTGGAGCAGCAGCCTGCCCGTCAGCCGAGCTGCTAGCTAATTGACAAGGTAATAGATAAGGCTGTCACATTAACATGCCGGGAACTCCTCCCCTACAAAATTAACATAGATAATGATAATAATTACAGATGGAGTTTGAATCCTTTCTCTGCTGGCAATGGGTAAAATTGGTTACTGACTGATAGCTCTCTGTTGAGCCAAAGAAAATGAATTGATGGGCTCGGTTCAGTTCCTAAGACATGAGTTTTTACAGCACAGGAATTCACCCATGGTGGAGACCTTTGCTGCCAGTCTCAATAGTGTCTTGGAAACATGAGGGTATAAAGGCTTGGCTGCCCATTTGTACCAATAGCTAGTCCTCACTGGAGAGGACTGGACCCCAAATAGGATGTGGAGAGGAGCTTGCTGTCTTGCTTGCCAGAAGTACCCACAGGGTAACCAAAGGGGAGTGGAGGGACCTCTGCTATGTCGGCAGAAAGGAGAAATAGAGCTAGTTGTGGCTGTGGTGGGCAGTCAGAAACAGAACCAGTACATGAGGCGACACATTTGTAATGTATTATGAGCAACCAAAGGAACTTTGCTTTTGTATTCCTCAGCAACTTAAGCCCAGACCAAATACACTGAAGAACTCAGTACCCTGGAAAACAGTCCCCATCTGAGGATCCACAAAGCTGCCATATCACTGGATCCATTCCTGGCTCTGATCAAGCTGGACATCCCTTGGCCCAGGAGGAATAAATTTGTTTGGGTGCTGTTGGGCTCTATGGCATGTATTTCTTCTTCTTCCTGGACACATCACTGGGCAGAAGACCACAGAGCAGTCCTCAGTCTTTTCTGGCGGCTCTGCTCTGTGCCTCCTTGCAGTTCCCTGTTTTCATTGATCCTTTGACAGCCAATAGCACCTCTCTCTTGTTCACTGCCCTTTTCTCTCCCCATTTTCTCATCTCTCCATGCCCTTCTCTTCACAAGGAGGCTTTATTTTTGGAGTGAACATTTTATTCAGTCCCTCACAGTGCAATCCAGTAGGGCAGAGCCTGTTACTGGAGAGCAGAGTGCTGATGGTGTGAGACACAGCAGAAACTGCTGCAGATGGTCTCCACTGTTATTGTACATCACGCACTGTTATGAAAGAGGCACCAGGCTCTGGGTGGCTAAGAAGCTTTGGCAGAAGAGCGCAATCCCTGTTACTATGGCTAATGTGAAAATGGCAAATACTCTTGTGCTGCTGCAAAGTGACTCACAAGATCATGGCACAACAGATTATGCTCTTTGTCCCCACTGTATGTTGTGACACATTGCCATGTTCAATAGCTCTGCAAGCTATTGAATGGGATTTTTCACACTAAAGGGCAGGCATTAGTATACAAAAAGGCCAGATCTCCAAAGGGGCTCAGACTAGTGGAAGGAGAAATATTTACTCCTTTGTGATTCTATCCATGCCAAAAAGTGCACTGTGAGGCATTATGTACCGGCTGAGCTTGGAGGTGAGAGAAAGGCTGCAAGGAATGGTTTTCTAGTGCTACTGCATGGGTCCATAGCCTGTCTGGAGCCACAGAAAAAGTGAATTCCAGCAGGCACGGGGGCTGTTATCAGAGATCTGGTGAGTAGGGACATTCAACCTACTCTTATCTTTGCACCAAAGCCACGCGTGGTTCAGTAGCCTGACTCAAATGATACCATGTATGTCCCTGCTCCAGACAAAGAGAATCTTAAAAAAAGAGCACATGGGAAGACACAAAAAAAGACTGAAACTACAGAACGAATACAATTACGTGGTATGGAGCTGTTTTTATAGTGCAAACACTGTAGAGTTCTTGGGTCCTTTAGATGCAGCATCAAAAATATTGTAGCTAGACACAAAGGTGGATGTGTAGACAAACTGTGCAATTAATAGGATTTATTTGGGTCTGAATGATGTGGATGTCATGCCTCTACAGATTTTGATTGTCCTGTTTTGCTATTTTCAGGCAACAAAGAACATTCTGCTACAGGATATAACAGTTTGAACCCACATTTGAGTTTTTTGTGGAGTATGAAAGCCTATCTGAGAGCAAAATTCAGGTTTTAAACAATATATTGCAAGTCATAATCATAGGAAGACTGTGGTTATATACATAACACTGCAGCACTCCTGGACACTTTCAGAATGAGAAATATACCGTAAAAGAAAGTTGTTTGGAAGATGCTGACTTTGGATGGGGACTGGCATGTTCTTTTCTTCTCGATAGTATTCGTGCAATTGCATACTCAGTTTTAATATTTTATTTCTACCCTTGCATTTAGAAACACAGACGTGCAGAACTACAGGTCAGTGTCAGTAACAAATGCTACAGAGGAAAATGTGAAAAATCCCATAATGAACAAAGATGGAATAAGCTGCCCAGTGATGAAAATTTCTTTCTAATCGCAAGCAATTAGTGGCTGGCTTATATCATAAAGCATGCAGGTTTGTGTCCTTTTTACATTTTTATCCAGTCTAATGTGACTGTGGATGTTCTCATTATCCATATAAATGTCTATATTTTATTTTTTTTTTCTGCTAAGCTCCAGGCCTCAATAAGGCCTGTGGCAAGAAGTAAAGTATTGGACAGTGCATAAATACTCACGAAAAGGAAGAGAATAAGATGGAGAAAACACATGATGTGTCCTACACCCAAAGTGCTAAAAAGGAAATTTTTTTCAAGGTTTCTGTGCTAGTGGGGATAGGCAGAAGTAAAATGAGAGGTGAGGGTTTGGCCTTCCACTGTTCCCTTTACACCTCTGCTATAACTTAAGATGTTCCTCAGTTATCAGGGGGCTGAGCACTGAGAAAGACCAAAGTGTTGCTGAAGACACATTGAGATAAATCCAAACTTTACACAAAGCAGACTATTTAGATGTCCGCTTTATCGGCAGAAAGGAGCCTCTCTGCCTGCAGTGGAAGTGGAGCAGGGATGACTGTCACCTTTTAGTGTGTTAGGCTCTTGGTGTTTGTGCAGGGACTTGCTGTGAATTGCTGGCTGAGCAAGTCTCTCCAAAACTCAGAGAGAATCAGATTAAGGCCATTGCCTTATATAACTGTGGATGAAATACCTAACTGAAAGCTTTCTTTAATTACGGGGGTATTTGGAGATAGTAACAAAAGATCAAGCCATTAAGATTCATCTAGAAAGATTATCTTTTCTCTGATCTCTGCAGTAATGGCTCATGGAAGATTAGCTAAAAGGAGCTAGATAAACCAGAAAAAAGATAGACATAGAAATGGATGAATAAACAGAGAGATGGTAGACTGGCAACCAGGTAGATACTCAGATGGAGAGTTGAACAGATGGCTATATTTATATAACCTTAAAGATGGGGTGTTTTCTTGCTGCAGTGGCTGAACTCACTGAGCACACTAAGGGCTCCCTCTAATCTTCTGATGCCTCTGTAAGCCTCCAAGAGCTTGCCATCCCTCTAAGCTGCTACAAACATGCATATGCATGCCTAACTTTTAGCACAGTAAGCCCCTTGATTTAAATTCTGATTAAAGTTGAACTCACAGCTAAATGTTTATGAGGTGGGGAAGTGGGAAATGAAAATTATTTTTTCAATACTCTTGACATTTCTGGTCTTTCCTTTGCTACATTCACAGGGTTTTTTTCAGTGACATTGTCTGAGCAGTAACTAGGTAAGAGTCTTGTATTTCGACATTACGTGATATTTTTCCTTGTCCCTCATAAAATCCCCTGTGAAGTTGAATCTTCTGAGTGTTCAGGACTGGCTGAGATTGAAAGAATTTTTTTGTTAGGGGTTTTGTGGGCTTTTTGGCTGGGGCACCTGACTCAGTGTTTGATTTCCTAACAGACTAAATCAATCTGAGTGCCCCAGGGTAAAACACTCCTTTTCCACTGGTGGCTAGGATCAATTAGTAACATTTTCTTAAATTTTTATTCTTTATATTAGTAGTAGTATGTGTACAGCAATGGTAAGGAGTGTCTTCCTAGCAGAAGTACAGCTTGGAGGAGAGAGCTACCTCAAATCCTGAGGATGCTGAAAAAATGTAGGTGCACAGTAAGGACTTGTAAACTCCTGAGTTCTTGGTGAATACAGCCTCAGAGTGTCTATGTGTTTGTAAGTAGAGGGATAGAGGTGGTTATGTATCTGGCTGCCAGGGCTGACAAAATCACACCTTCAGTAGTGGCGTCTTTTGAGCTAGTCACAGTTTGTGCATCTCACCAGCAGTTCTTTGGTGGTGTGCCACAGAAGGGTGAAGCTGAGCCCATTCTGTGGCTATACTAAAGGAGCTTCAGTCTCCAGGCCTGGTAAGACAGCAGGATTTTGATGCAGTGAGTGTTTCGGAGACCAGCACCTGCTGCCTGCACATATGATCCAAGACATGGGTCAGTTTGGGTCAGCAGCCATGTGGATCCTCTGGACTTGTCCTCTGAGAGCCATCTGGCTACAAGGGAATCCCGACAGGAGATACTAATGGTGGGTGCTAGGAGATGCAAACAGGCTTAGCACAGGCTAGCTAGGAGCAAGACCCTTGAGAGTATTGATAGGAGATCTACCAGCATGAACTGGTCAGGCCTCAGATGAAATTTCAGCTAAAGCAAAACATGGTGGGTGTCCTGATTGTATTCACCACAGTTGTCCAGCACATGACCACTCAATTCTTCAGCATAAAAATTTTCCCCCTCCAACATGCCCTTGATGTCTTTCATACTGATTTAGGTTTATAACAACAGTTGCTGGGTAAGACCTAACTACACCAATGCTATGTGAGTGTTGATGGTGTGAGGTATAATCCTTCTGAGGTGGCTCATGGTAGACAAAGCCTGTGTATGTGGACAATCTCCTTAAGGCTGAAGGAGCAGCTTGTGGGCACAGCATTGGTCTGGCTTACCTGGATAAGGGTGAATGCCATTAGCAAACACGGCTTCTGCGGCGGGCTGCCCATTAGCCTGCGGCGGGAGGCCAGTGAAGCCATTCACCCCAATTGGAGATGGGATGCTAGGCACAGCTGGTGCAGTTATGCCAGGAGGCGTGCTTCCACCTGCAAGTGGGGAGGACACAAAATCAGAGCTGGTGAGTACTGGAAGCAATAACCACATGGAGAAACCTACTGACACAACAGCTGTGACCACCACATCGATGCCTTCTGATAATTCAAGACATGAAAAATCTCCCAAGCTGTCATGCAAAGAATGGGAATGTGTGCCATTGGTCCTCTATTTGGAAAGCACTTAAGAAAGGCTTGCAAAACTTTCTTCAACCCTGGATTATTACCTGTTTAAATTGCTCAATAAGCAGACGTTTCTTTCCTAGATATCATTTAGCACCAGAAGCAAATTCTCAGTCCCACCTTTCTACAGCAGTTCCTCTTAATTTCTCTTTGGATATGTCAGCTTTGTGGGTGTACCAATTTCAAAGACTACCCTGTCTGCACTCTCTCATGAATACACATTTCCTGTACAACTCATTCTGAACTTTCTCAGCACCACGGAACCTTAAAAGGTTTGGCAAGTTGGTTTGTAGCCTAAAGCCAACCAGTGATACTTTTTTTTAATGTCACTGTTTGGCCCAAACTTGACTTTGTAGAGTTTTAGCAGAGATCTCCCACTCAACAGGGGTAAAAATTTGGGCTAGATTTTTTTCTTTCAGGGAATCATACTCCTCCCCTTCTTCCTAGACACATCCTGTAATGCTGCTATTTCAGAAGAACAATTTCATCTTTATGTTTTGGGGGGGATTCCATCACCCACTGGTAGAGAATTGTTACGTTTCTGAAGGGAGAATTAAATCCCTCTTCTACCTCATTGTTTTCTCTTGTGTATGTTTAAAATGACTGGGCAGTCTGTGCTTCTTCCAACATATTCAGGATGAGTTTTCAGTAAGTATGAAATCATATTTTTCTCTTGCCAGGTGTGGGTGGGAAGTTAAACTATCTTGTTTTCAGCAATATCTTTCTGCATCAGGATATACTACTGATTGAAAGCACCATTTTTGCAGTAACCTCATTTTTAAACCAATTGCAGAAATTTTCTTCACCAAAGCAGCATTCCATGATGGTTTAGTCCAAAAACATGCTTTAATGACTGCTTATATCTGTGTTGGTACTTTAAGAAAGCCAATGCAAATACATGAGATGTTTTAACATGTTCTGATTTGAGTAGCCCAAAAAGCAGGCAATATTTCAGCTCTTTTTTTACACCTTGAGCAGAGAAGCTGCTGCTTTCCCTTTGCTTATTTAAATGGTGTTAGCCTTTAAAAATGTTCTCTGTGGAGGTACAGGGAGCCAGCAGTGGCAACTGAAGTCCAAAGGCAATGCTCTTAGCATATGCCATCATCTTGCAAATCACAACGGCTAGTTAAAGTTTCAGTTATTTTTCTGGATCTCTCCTTTATTTGCATAGACAATGTAAGTAATTTTTTCTAAAATTGCAGCAAGGGATTTGTGCTTGCTATTTTGTGCATGTCTAAGGAGTTCAGGCATATTCATTGCAATTCTTTAATTTTCCTCTTATAAAGAACCCCCCCTGGAGAGGTCAGATCTGTAGTTGGAGTAAAACTGGCATAATGCCACCGGAGAGAACAAATGGCAGTGATGCATGCCATTTGTGGGTTTCATCCCTGCTTTGAGATGTCTTGCTGCAGCTACACCAGCTGCAGATTTACAACATGGAGGGAGGGAGAAGAGAAGGAAGGAATCCTAAATGAAATTTAACTTCTAGCCCTCATGTGCAGTTAACCCAGTGGCAGATCCACTCCAGACCCACTTTTCACCCTGATTATACAAATGATGGGAGAAATGCAAAACCTGAACCAAACTTTTGGGGATGTCAATTTAATTGCCCTATAGTTATGGACTGTCTTGTGATATAAACCTGACTCTTGATGGGGAACCATCAAAATGCCAGCAGACAGCATAAAGTTTTTATGATCTGAATTACCCACTGCGACTGCAGGCGAGCCAGGTGACTAGTTTAAACTATATGTCTAGCTTTTTGGACTATTAAAGCCAGGTGAGATGAATCCTATCTCTAGTCTGTTAGATTTGCTGGGATCTAAAACGCTTTAAGTTCCCAAATGCCATGGGAACTCGTGAGTCTGAATGAACTCATGGCCATGTCCCAAGGAACCCACTCCCCTGGAGGTGCGATGGACAGAAAGCCGGCTGGATTAGGAGACCTGAAGATCCCAGCACAGAGACGCTGTACTCAGACCATACATCCAAAGCATCTAGGACTTCTGGGTTACCAGTGTCCTTTTCCTAGCACAATTTTTCTTTTGCTCAGGAAAGATCAAAACACTTCTTTTTTTTTTAAATGTTCCAAACACTTTTTCTAATGTCTGTTTTTCAGAGAACTTTGAAATGTTTCATTTTCATTCCAAGTCAGAACAAAGATATACTTCAATAACTGGAAATCCTGCTATGAAGCAGAATGATCATTTTCCATTTGGCTTTCTGAATGCTAACAAAAGCCAGCAGGAGAATTCATGTTAGGCTTCAGATATCTCCTGGCTACTCAGAAATCACTGCTACTGTTGTAGGCTTGCTTGCTCAGACGTTATGTGAAACATTTTCTATGCCTCTTATCTCAAGCTTTGTGAGTGTTGTAGTAATACAAGGAATCATTTCAAAGTCTAAACATTTCACCCAAGGAATAATTGTCAATGGACATTTCTGCAACCCATTACTGAGCTTTTTCATGAAGGAAGCTGCCCATTCAAGGCAAATCTGCAATAAAGCCAAAGTGCATAGGCTCCATGATTGAAAATATGTCATAAGGAGAGTGCAAAATCTGCCACCATGAAAGAGATCGAGGGATTATCTAAACCAGCATCTTGTTTTCAGTAATGACCAGTCATGGATACTCTAGAAAGCATGTAAAAAACATAAGCCTTCCTCTCCTGTATTCTAGTAGAAAGAGTTTAACAGTCCCGCATCACTAAAGGAGCAGAGCTTACAGCAAAGAAGGGCTGGGATATTTTTCACGTGTTGGATATCATGGCAGTCACAGAATTTGGTTGTTATACTGGTATTTACACACCTATGTCACAGAACTCATTCTCAAGACTTATTTATATGCAAAAGAGCTTGTGCTGTTTTGTGGTGAGACCATCACAAACCACTGCCTGGATTCAGCTTTCCAGGCCCTGAGAGCATTTGAATTCCAGGCAGTCTTTGTTTGACTCTCTCTGCTCCCACCAACACAAAACAAATCTAGCTACTGCAAATACGATAATCTTTCCAGCAGCGGGCTTAAAGGGTGCACATATAATTAAGACACTTTTCTATTTGGATTTGCAGTAGCTCCATCGATTTGTTGTTTATACATTTATCACTGTGTAAACATATATTTTGAAGTGTGTGGTATAAGATTTTTGAGTCAAGCGCTTTTCCTTGGCTTCCATAAGTTCATGTGGAATGAGATCTGTCTTTCTTTCTCTCTCTCCTTTTTTTTTCTCCCTCATATTCTAATGTGAGCAAAGGAAAAGATACATATCTGATCAGTAGCTGCTGACATTATTCCCAGCTACAGATTGCAAAGAGATGCTAAGCTGTGCGTGAGACGGAAGGTTTTCTTTGGCGGGCAGGCTAGCAGAACTCAGTTCATTAGGAACAGCCCCCAAGCTGTGGTGCCTTATCTTCCTGCCATCCAGGTATCAGGCGTCTTTCCTGGCTGCTTTGTCAGATAGTCCTTTCCTGCTCTAGGGCTGGTGCAGACCTCTCCATGTTCAGGTAAGAAGATAGCCCTTTTCTCTCTAACAGCTATACTTTGCAAGGATACTGCTCAGCCCAGTGCTGCCTGCACCACAGCTGGCTCAGGCTTAACTCAGTACTCCAATGTCTCACCCCAAACCTTTGTCAAGCTGGTTCCCTCCAGGCCAGCTTGGTGCTTCAAAGTTCACACAAGGGCATTGGTATGCCAAATCTTTCTGAACGCAGTCCCATCCCCAGTGTCTCTCACAGGAACAACCTGCATCACTCCAGGGACCCTTTTATCCCAACCTGTCGCTTAGAAATGGTCTTCTGAATGTGTACCTCTGAGTGCTCTGCTTCCCTACCAGACTCAGCTGTACTTTGCAAAGCTGTGGAAATTCTCATTTCTTTTCTGTCATGATTTGGGGCCACTTTCCCTGTTGCCATACTTCCCTGCTGTTAGGCCATGTGCCACTCCATGACTACCAGCCCTGATGGTCCCTTGACCTGTTCCTGCCCAAATGATTTCCTTGTGCTTCAAGCCTCAGGAAAGCCAGGACTGTTTCCACCTCTGTTTAATTCTCTGCCTACTGAATCCTACTGTAGCTCCTAGCATGGGCTTTGTGGGACACCTCATAGCACGGTCAGATAGTAACAGCCTTCATTGACTACCTGTCTCTGCATCAGCAGCCACCCACCCTCTCACCAAACACCTGTATTCCAGGTAACACCAGAGCTCTTCCCGGAGGACGTCCTGTCCTGTATCACAGTAGGGGAAAAGCCTATGTGTCCCAAAGACATAGCTCATCGTGTTAATGATATTGCATCTCACCACAAACCTTATTTTGTTTGTCTTTGGACCAGCCTGGCTGTGACAGCCCCAGCACTGATGCCTTGGACATCTATATGCACCGCCAATAAACCAGTGTAGGTCACTGGAGGATGTTTTGTGCCGTTTAGAAGGTGCCCAGAGCTAAAGGAAAGTTGTGTAAGGCTTAAGGCTCAGAGGGAAGGGTCATGGCTGAGAGCCATTTCCAGTGTCTTCCCTGTCAGCGCCTTTCCTCATCCCCAACAGGACTATTGCATCCTGACCTCCGGTGGGTCTCAAACCTCTTGCTCTCCTCACCCATCAGGGACTGTCACTTGGCATGGAGCACAGCTAGCCCAACAGCCTACTGCTGGCCAGCCCTTTGACTTTGCCCTTACAACTATTTCATGATACAGAAGCTGATCCCCAGCTGGCCCCAGCCCTGACAGAGGTGGCAATCACCTTTCTCTGACCCTTTCCCCTCTCCCAGACCACAAAAAGACCTGTTTGACTCCGCTCCTCACTTCTGGTGGCCTTCACTAGCAAGACCAACATTTTCATGACCACCCACTGGGGTTCAGCCTGTCAGCTGACATGTCCTGCCAGGTCTCCTCTGGAATGTGGCCAGATTTTCCTGCCCTCCACCCTCTCCACTCCCTCAGCCCCTTACCTGAGGTTGGTGTCATGGGGGCGGCCGCCAGGCCGTTCATGTTCAGAGCCGCCATCTGTTGCATCTGGGCTGCAGCAAAGGCTGCCATGGGGTTCAGGTAGCCGCCCTGCGCCACCGACGCCATGATCGCTGCTTGCTGCTGCATCAGCTGAAACAAAGAAAGCAGGGAAAAAATATCACGCAGTCACCGGCAGGGCAGCCCACAGCACCGGCACCAGGATGGGCAGCCTGTGAGGGTGTGAGGTATCCCTCTTGGTGGAGATGTCAGCTCATCATGCCAGTGGTACCCTCCAGCCTTGCCCTTTCTTCTCACTATAGGGGCTGGAGGCAAAGTGCATTTTTGCATCTTGAGGTCTTTATGGTCCCCACCCCCATGATCATTTCCCCAGTGTGGTGGTCTCCCATGAGTTGGACTCAATCCTCTGACTACCTGGCCCTTTCCTGATGTGACAGGCAGAGAATAGATTTTATGAGTTCCTGAGCAGAGGGGTTCCATGGCTTACATTGCTTATGGCAAAGCTCTGGGAAAACACTGGTGGCTGCTGGTAGGAGACCGATGTATGTGGAGTGAGGAGGGAGGATCCCCTCTCCAGAGCAGCAATGTTAGCTAGTTCTTTAGGGATAACTCGATTTGTTTTAATCTGTCAGTGACAAAAATCAGTTTTTCTTATGCTGCTGGGAGGCCTCCAGTGGGCACTGAGCAAAACCATGACCAAACATTCTAACCAGATTACAGCACCTATTTCTAATACAACCAAGCAGAGAAGCCCAGAAGAGCTATACAAGAGAAGGGATGTTCCCTACTTCAGCATGATTAATATTGTACAGTGGGAAAGCCCCTTCCCTGTGGTTTTGATGTGGTGACTTCCTTAATCTTCTTTTTTTTCCAGAAAGGGATCAAAATGCTGCTTCTTTTAGGGCACCTACAAAAAGCAGAAATGAGGATCTGGGCTATATTTTCAGGCATTTAGGGGTAAAAATTTTGGAGCAGAAGGGTGGCGAATGGTGTGCAGATGCATGCTGGAAATTAAAACCAGACTTTGCTATCATCATACTTTGTTATTATTATTTTACACTCTGAACCTAGCATGCAGTGGTTGCACTTCATGTGTACAGTACAGCTGCAGTGGGATTGTAGAATGTTCCTGGTGTGCAGGAGAAGCCAGCTTGGATGAAGGTGCCTCTTGTCCCATTCCCTGGAGCTGTAAAAAGAGCCAGAAGAGGCACATCTGCGTTTGTATCCAGCCCGCACTAGAGACCGGTGTAGGATACTTAGAGAAAGTGTGGGGGAAAGAGGGTGAGTTGAGAGTGAAACCTCACTCTGTTCATTTCCTACCCTCCAGTAATGCATGACTTGATGATAATAGTGGAGAAGGAAACTGTTTTTCTGTAGTGATTTTAGAAGTGACTCATGTCTTTGCTGTTTCCAGAATTAGAGTGTCTTGGTTTTGCTGCTCTCTGTGATTTCACTCTCCCTCCCATCAGGAAATCACCCTCTGATGCTGTTGTTTAAGTACATGGGACATGTTTCTCAGCATTAAACAGACCTCAAAAGCCATTGCAAGGAGCAAACTGTTCCTACTCTTTGGTTTAATATTGAAATATCAGCTAAATTAGCTGTTCATACATTTACACACTAAAACAAATCCTTGAAATCACTACACTCATTCAAATGCTGAAACTTCCCTTGTCACCATGTGTAAAGAGACCAATGGATACTCAGTCACCAAACTCCTACATAACCATGCACAAGTTGTGTAAACTTGCCTTGGTTTCTCCAGTGATAAAATGGGACACAGGATGCCTGCCTCCCAATGTAGGAGTGCCTTCAGATCTACAGATGAAAAGTGCTGTACTAGAGTTGAATACTATTATTTCTTGTAGCCTAATGCAGGTTGGTGGCAAGGTGGTGGCTTTCCCTTTGATTATTAATTGCCCTTTTTTATTACACCCTGCATAAGAGACTTTCACATTTTAATTAGTGATATCCTGTGCTTTGTAATTACTGATAGAGTGATTAGAAAATCTTTTCTACTATAGAACAATGCTGATTCCCCTTTAAGGAGTACATTTGTTTCTAGGCATCATTTGAGTTTATTCTCCAGAGGAGGCACTGAGCAGGTGATTTTAGTCAGTATGCCAATGAAGCGAATGGGGAAGGGGAATCCATCCATCTTTAACAGTGTATTGACTCCAGCTCTAAGTGTACTGACCCGTATCTCATTTTCTGTGCTGGGTATTTTCACCTGGGGACAGATGAGTATATAACTGGCCAGTTGCAGAAATAATGGCCAAGATCTGTGCCTACAGGATCCACCTAGCTCTGCTGATCAAAGTAGCATGTCTCTGAGATGGACACAGTTGCGAGGGCTGGGGACAGTCCCAGTCTTGCCTTTGTGGAATTTTCTCCAAAGCTGACCAGAGCTGCATGAACAAACACTCCTCAAAGCACAGAGTGTTTTGTCAGAGTGGTCAGTCTGGCTGGCAGATAACAGCCTTGTATTTGTACCAGAGACCTTCTAGGGCAGGCAGGGGACTGTGTTTTTGGCATTTCCCTTTGTCAGATTCAGTAAACTAAATACAGATGGGGTTTCCTCTGAGCTGGTTGCATATTAGGGTCAATGTGATAACAGGCAGAGGAGCCTAGACCAAGATTTGTCTCTCCATTCTGTACCCGAATGCCTCTGAGCAGATGAATCACACCTTTGTTTCTTCCTATTGAGTATAAGTGCAGTCCCATCTGATCAGTTCAGCTGCATGTAACAACAGTCAGATGAAATCATTCCCACTTCTTACTTGGCCCTTGGCAGGTATTTTTGGACCTCGGTTCCCAACCATTTAAAAGAAAAGTGTTAATCCTTTTTTTCATTTGTGTTTCACCTGTCCTGCAAAAGAAACAGGGCTCTATCTAAAAGATGTCGTGTTGCCAATGGTAGTACAAATGATTGTGCTACTCCAAAGACAATCTCCATTTTGCACTCAGTAGAGCTAGGCAATCACTTCTGACGTTATTTATGGCTTATGCAACTTTTTTTCCTGCTTATGGATGTCTCTAAGCTGTTCAGAGTTAACTCCATTATGACAGCTGCTTCTCCTGGTTTGCAAGCCGGGTAACCTGAGTGTGCAGCTTCTTGTGTATTCAGGGGGCTTACAAATTTGCATGCAAGTTTGTAGAACAGACCTTGGCTACATGCATGCTCCTTTTTGCAGTGTAATGTTGTTCATGCATTTCTGTCACAGACCTTCAGAAAGAAGAAGGTATTTTCTCTCTCTTTATGAGAGGAACAAGATGATCCTAATCTGCTGATTAGTGCTGAAGGTCCAGCATCTGCATACTAAAGCCTGATGGGTTTCAGTGAAACAGTTGTTTAAAAGTGGCCATACTCCCACAGAGACTGAATTGGGAGCTTGAGGAGCAAAGAGGTTAAATTTAGCTTAGGGTTAAAAAGCTCATGCAGTAAAAATAAGGCCCTAACCCATGATGCAGGCAACTAGGTTAAGCTGCTTCTGCTCCAGCAGGATTCTTGCAGGGACCCCCATTTCTGTTATGCTCAGTGCTGTGGGGGTACCTAAGATGCCCTGGAAACCTGGAAATCCACCTGGCATGGTGAAATGAGCTGGAGCCCTGACCCAGAGGATGTACATCTCACTGCAACATTCAGAGCCAGCCCATGGGGTAAACCAGGGTCTCCTCCAAAGCTAAAAGGAGTATAGTATCCCACACCTGAACACAGCCATGTGCTCCAGCTAACTGGCTTTGCTTCTTTGGCTATAGAAGGGACCCCAGCCATGTCTCAGCCACATCTGGACATCACAGCCCTTGGCAACACTCCTGCCACCCTTCTGCTGTCATGTTCCCCATTCATGCCCTTCCGTCTCTGGTCAGAGGTTCTCAGGGGTAAATGTTAAAGACAAAGGGGAGGGGGGCCCGTCCCAACTGCTGAGGGCCACAGCCTGGCCGAATGCAGTGGCATAGCGGGGGTGGGAGGACAGAAACTGTCACCTTGAAAGAAGCTGATGGTATAGAACTCCCTCCCCCCAGGGTGGCTCCAGGGAAATTTACAAAAGAAGGGCAAGTCCTGTAAGGGTCACCAGCCTCCCTTATAAAACCTCTGGGGCATTCCCAAGTGAGCTCAAATAAAAGTCACCACACTCCTTCCCCAGCTCTCCCTGAAGACAAATGTCCCATCCACTCTCTTTGCAGTTTGAAAGAGGCTCAATGTATGGTCCCAGTTAATAAAGATGTAGAAAGTGAGGCAGTGACCCCACCAGAGGCAAATCAATAGCAGCAGGGCCCCTGGGTATTGTGTACTTTAAAATATGCCATTTGAAATGCAGATTTTCCCTGCCTGGGTTGGGGCCACAGAGCACTAATCAGAAAGGCAGCAGCATTATTATCTCAGACTGATCCAAGGGGATGGAGAGGAGCTTTTCCCTTCCTCAGCTGAAAGGACGTATTTCCTTTTTCTTCTCTTACTTCCTTGACATAATCTTTGCCTCACTATTTAGAGATTTTTCCCATCTAATTTTATAGATTTGTTCTCTCTTTCCTCCAACCTGATCTTTACTGTTACTCAAATATTTATGTTCTGAGGACATCAGGAGATACTACTAAATTGGTTCATGCCCATGGGCAGCACCTCAAGAGCTGTGAGCCTGCAGTCCTCACCCCAGGGCTTGAGAACCAATGGGGCAGTTGGAGAGGCACTTCTAGCCATCCAAAGTATGTGGAGGGGTGGTACTGACGGCTGATCTACAGAGGGATGGGCGGATTCATCTCATACACCTTTTTGCTACCTCATGTATAGCCAGCTCTGTCAATGGATGGATAGGCACCTCCACAGGCTTATCCATCCTATCCTAGGATGGGAGATTAAGATAAAATGCAGCAAAGGATGTAGTTTTGTGGCACAGCTGTGTCAAAGCAAGAGCTTGCCGATGCACATCTCGGTATTGTGTGTGCTGGTTTGAGGTAAAACAGAACCAGTTTTCTGTTCAGTAATTTCACTTTAAGCTAGGCCTCTTTTAACTACTGAAATTAACAGCACATTGTGCAGAAACTGTTCATTCTCAGAGTGTAAGACCATTGTTTACAGTAAATACCCAGGAATGGTATGCAGAAAGGCTCTTGCTTATACTTATTGCTATAACAACCAAGGCCGGCTGACCTTGCTGTGTACTAAGTTGCAGGATCAGAAGCAGGAGACTGCAGAGGGGTCACACATGTGGGGAGGAGCAGACAGGACAGGTGACCCAAAACTGACCAACAGGGTATTTCATCCCATCTGCCTCATGCTCAGTATAAAAGCTGAGGGATCAAAGAGTCAGCCCTCTTTTTTCAATTACTGGTGTCCAAGGAGGACTCTGTTCGTCTGCCATTGATCCCGACCTGTGCATTCCTGAATCCAGATCTGGAATCCAGTTCCCATCTGTCACTAAGTCCAGTCTGGGAGTTCCCCAGTGCCAATCAGTGATGTGATTGTCATCCTGGGAGCTTGATTTGATTTTGCATATATTTCATAATTTTCTTTTTATTTAATTATTATTAATATTTTCATTAAAATCATTTAGTTCCTTCTAAATTCATAATTCGCTTTCTCTCTCACCCTCCTCTCCTTGAAGACAGAAGTGGGGGAGAGCATCTGCTGTTCACCTCAATGGCCGGTCTGGCCCAAACCACAACAGATTATTGACACTCAACATGGGGCCCGAGTGGGGCTCGACCAGAGCTCCGATAGATTGCCTGAATAGTTTGAATTCCGGCTTGCTCAGAGATTAAAACAGACAGCTCACATCACGTCATTTTTAAGTGGAATGTTATACTGTGCCTTTAGAGAGCTTTGTTTGAAGTCAGTTGATGCAACGATGCTTAAACTGATGAATGTGTTGCATGGTTTATGTTCTCTTTGTGTTTGTATACAGTGGTTTNTTCAATTACTGGTGTCCAAGGAGGACTCTGTTCGTCTGCCATTGATCCCGACCTGTGCATTCCTGAATCCAGATCTGGAATCCAGTTCCCATCTGTCACTAAGTCCAGTCTGGGAGTTCCCCAGTGCCAATCAGTGATGTGATTGTCATCCTGGGAGCTTGATTTGATTTTGCATATATTTCATAATTTTCTTTTTATTTAATTATTATTAATATTTTCATTAAAATCATTTAGTTCCTTCTAAATTCATAATTCGCTTTCTCTCTCACCCTCCTCTCCTTGAAGACAGAAGTGGGGGAGAGCATCTGCTGTTCACCTCAATGGCCGGTCTGGCCCAAACCACAACAGATTATTGACACTCAACATGGGGCCCGAGTGGGGCTCGACCAGAGCTCCGATAGATTGCCTGAATAGTTTGAATTCCGGCTTGCTCAGAGATTAAAACAGACAGCTCACATCACGTCATTTTTAAGTGGAATGTTATACTGTGCCTTTAGAGAGCTTTGTTTGAAGTCAGTTGATGCAACGATGCTTAAACTGATGAATGTGTTGCATGGTTTATGTTCTCTTTGTGTTTGTATACAGTGGTTTAAACATGCTATGTTGGTGCAGAATTCAGATGTACAATATGATTGCTTCAATAGCCTGCATATCTTGGGCATCATGTGATGGGTTCTATTACTAGTTACACTTCCAGTTTTACCTGGGGAAGGTTTACTTCACCCTGTAATGCTTATGCCAAAGTTACACTATCAGAGCTAGCGGATGAAAACCTCTGGGACTGTTTCGAAAAGGAATGTTACTTTCTTAAAATCATGATTTTGATATCGGTTTTCCTGAATGTGTTTCAGGGGTGTCTTTTTATGAAATATCAGTGCAGGGCTAGCTGTTGTGGCTACTGCCACTCAAACCCCAGAAGCCACTCAGTCCATATTGGTAGAAGCCAGGCTACCCCTGCCCATACTGGCACCAGCTCCCCCCACACTATGTCCTGCTGCTACATTTGTACCAGGATAGATGCACACCTGATGCTGCTGAGCACTGGCTCAGGAGCGACACCATCAGAGTGTTAACCACACAGAACAAAAATATGGTGCTTGCTCCTGGTTTTCTTCCCAAAAGAGGTTCTCTGTGTGGTCACTGCTGGTCTAGTGGTGTGACTTGAGGACACGTTGCCAGAGATGGGGTTGGGAATAAGGTGGCTGCCTCTGGCATCAAGTGGCTGTTAGGCAGCAGAATCATGCAACTGCACTCAACAGAAGGAAATATTATCCTTTTCTTACTGGAGGAAGAGGTGCATGAAGAGATGAAGTGACGTACTTAAGGCCAAAACCTCCTGCTAGCAGTAGGACACGCTACAGACTGCCTTCCCCAGCCCCCCAAAGAAATACAGGTGAAACTGAAGAAGGGGAAGAGGAGAACGATTACCTTTGATAAGGTCTTTTGGAAACAGCATATCAGTACCCTTGGAGAAAGCTTACTCTGAACAATCTGATGACCTTCTCTTTTTTTCAGTGCTATTTTCTATCCTTGTCTCTGAACCACATGATGTTTTGTTTGACTTTTCATATTCTTCATTCAGTAATAATAATAAAAGTAATAACAGCATCCCACGCTTCCCAACTCTAACGATCTATACAAACACTTAGCTAATTAATCCTCATGGTATCCTTGTGATAGAAAGAGGTAAGCAAAGTGATCAATCAAGCAGTAAGAGGGCTCATGTTTGGTAAAATCACAGAATTGACAAATTCACATCTGTTTTGCCTAACTGGCCATTGGGAAATAAACCCAAAAATATCTCCCAAGCCTTCAAACAAACAGAAGATATTCTGTAAAAAAATCAGAATGGCCCTTCAGACATTTATTAATGTCTTCTTGGAAACGGAAGTTTCTGCTTTGAAAATAAAATTTAAATTTAATAAAGATTTTTTAAAAACTAAACAAGTGTGCAGCACCTAGATTCATGTGTCTTAGTGTCTTTTCAAAGTCTGCTACACAATAGTTTGGATTTCTAGTTTCCTGAAAACTGTGGAAAAAACCCAGAGTCCTCCCACCCCCACCCCCCC
>VZSF01001132.1:226222-354789 GCA_013398295.1 Chionis minor
CTAACCTAAGTGGTCATTATTTCTGAATTACCAGGGAACTGATTATCAGAAATATGGTATTAGCCTTGCTACAAAATATTATGGCTTCAAAATAGCTTCCTCTCCTGGAACAGATCAGAGGAAGTGATTTGTATAACAGGTAGTATTTACCAAATATACTGCCTCATTTTGGTAATTTAAATATAATAATGATTATATGCAGAAGATAGTCTATATTCAGTAAACTTTCCCTGATTTCATAGGGATAGCTGAATTTTTTTAAGTATCTTTCCAAAATAGTTTCACAGTATGAATTGTATAAATATTGGAAGAACTAATTCTTCCCTTCAGCAGTACTTCAGATCATTTAGCAGAAATATCCTTTCATCTCCACAGGAGCGGGGACAGGGTGGCAGAGGGGGACAGCCGGGCTTTTACGGTCAGCGTGGTAGTCACTGCTGCCCTGACTTCCCAAAGTCACCACTTACGACAGTGATTGAGGGCTATGCAGTGCTGGGTGTTTCTGTATTTGTTGCAGTTTTTGCCTGCAGTTCAAGGAGCTGCAGACACTTGTACTTTTTCAGAGTGAAGGGAGCTGGGATTTACTAACGGCAAAGGGCTTGCTCCAGGCTGGAGAGCAAATGCTACCATTACCTATGTTGCCCCTGTACCCATCTGTCTGTCTTTACTCACTGACTCTATGCCTGTCTCCTGCTGCAGGATGCAATCAGTTCCATGGCTGGAATTTGGCCAGGAGACCGTGGCTAACACTCCCACCCCATTTTTTATGCAAACTTGATTTATGACTTCGATCTTATTTTAAATAATTTAAAAATTAAATAATTTATACAGTATCTGTCACTTTCCAAGGCTCCTTCCTTTGTTCTTGCTTTGCTCTTCGGCATTTTCCCATCTTCCCAACCATTTTTGGTCTGTGCACGTTTCCTTTTCTGCATGGTGGGGCAGCAGTGACATGAGACAGCCACTATTTGCCACTTCCTTCACAGAAGGAAGACTTGTAGGAACTTTTGCCACCGCTGCTTACTTGAGCCAGGACTGTACAAGCACTGCTTATAGTCCAGTTTGATTTTTACTGCTCATTATTTTGGACTTGGCCACCCCATCCCTTACCAGGGACTAAGAAAGCATGCTGTGCTGCTCTGAGCTGGAGTGTGCCTGCAGGTTTGTTCTCAACTGGTGGCAAATCAAAGGTGGTGCCATCTATCATCAGTCTCCTCTCTACGCTGAGGTCAGATCTATATCTCAAGCTGGCCTTAACTGAGACTGCAGAAACAGCTATCAATAGCCATCTGATGTAGATCCACAGTAACCTGCCAACAAAAAGGGCTGGTGCCCTATACGTGTGTGAACTAAAATAAATAATTGCCCCATAAAAGGGGAAGTTTGACTATGGGATGATGCTGCTGAAAAGAAATGACTAAAACAATCAAAAAACCCCTGAAACAAATTAGTATAGGGGCACTGGGAGCTTTAGGGAGCCATGAAACCTTACTTGCCTTGAGCTCCGTACAGAAGAGGTGAGATGGGTCTGATGTGACTTTCTGCGTCACTGGAACAGCACACAGAGTTAGTGCCAAGCCTTGTCTCGTCTGCTTGCAGGTGGCCCATGAGGATGTGAGGCAAAAAACACACACAGGGGAAAACCCCCTTAGCTTCCTGATATTTTTTACCTCTGTATCTGAGGGCATAAGGCTGCTGGAGCCAAGGACTAGCTGCTTAGCCCAGGGAGGCTGTCTGTTACGAAGGTTAAAGCTGGTGAAGCTGAGGTTGAGTGGCTTGGCAGCAGGCAGCAGCAGGGAGTGAACTGTGACATGGCCATTTGCTGAGCTGCAAAGGAGGTAACTTAAACAGGAGCTGGGGCCTAAAGCAGTCCTGGTGACAACACTAACAACTATCAGTCAAACGTGGGCTGAGACCCTCGCCACCTCTCCTCAGGGGTGCTGCTGGGACCACCAGCCTGCTGGTTGCAAATCCGCGGCTGCCCACTAATCTCTCAAACGGCTGCATGATGTGGGTGTCTGCTGTGCTGGCCACCTTGATGCATGGAGACCTTTTCGCAGCAGCTAATGCAGTCCCAGCGATGTGCATGCTGCCTCTCTGGGGGAGATTCAGCAAGAAAACGCTGCCTAGGGTACTTGGCAACCTCCTCCATGGGGACAGAGCATTAGAAACTATTGATTAACCATCTCTCATGGAATTGGTTGGGAACTCTTATATGGAGACATCAGTCAAGACTGCAGTAGGATAGCTGGGAGAACAGGTTATGAGCACAAATCAGACATCTTAGTGTCTCATGCTAGTGCTGGCCTTACTATTAAGCACTGAGGCAGTTCTTAAACTTGTGTTACCATCATAGCCCTGCATGAAAACCCGTGGAGAGAAAGCACCCGAGAGAGACGTGCCCCTGAGGGAGAAGGGAAGATAATTAAGTCTGATCATCAGCTTTATTTGTACATGGGCAAATGAGACCGGGAGGTCAAACTATTCACCCAAGGTCACATGAGTTGCTGGTGGCAGTGACATCAGCTGTCACTGCTGCCCTGATCCTGTGTTTTCACAGTTTCACCTTCCCTTCTCTTGACTTGCCTTAGCTCTTCAACTTGCTGGAGTTCGGGCTGAATAAAACTGCTCCCCCTTTCCCTCTCCCCCTATCTCTCTCTCCATCTACCACTGGCATTTGCGAGGTGCCAATCACCCTGATATCTAAGAGCCAGCACTCCAAGGTGGATTAATCGGACCGAGGGAACGTCACAGAGCCTCGTCACTCCATTCCTTCCCTTTTGTGTGAGACTGTGAGATGAAGCAGATAGGAGGAGACACAGATAGGGAGGCTGATTGAGAGACAGCATGTGAGCACACTCTGGGTGTACAGGCGCCACATGGAAATGTGATCCCATTGTTTAGACAGCTCTGAAGTCCCCAGGGTAATTGGTGTCACCAGCTTGTCATATCCAACGGGTCAAGATCTAAAACTTATTCTTTCCCCTTATTAGCATATTTACCAGGAAAAAAAGAGGATGGGTCCAATTCTGCTTTCACAGAAATCAATAGGAAAAATATTCATTAGTTTCAAGTGGAGCAGGAGCAGAATCAGGAATTGTTTTCACTCTTTCTCTAGAGATAAATCCTCAATCAAGCACCTACCTTCACAATGTCCTGTACTATCTGGTGAGAAACAGATGGACGGATTTTTTGTGGTGTAAAGGTGCAGACCTCACCTCTACTTTTGTATCACTATAAACCTGGGACAACTTTATTATCATGGCAATTGGAAGAATCACTCTAGATTAAAAATTATGCAAGAATAGTTTTTGGTCCGGAACGTCAAGACAGTGGTGTCTTTACTACATCTCCAGCTGCCTGATCAATGCCTTTAGCATAACTCTGGAATCACATCTCCTGCCTGACAACCTCTGCAGATGTTTGTCCCCAGCTGCCCATGGGTTGCCTCCTGTTAATTCCTCTGGTACATGGGTCACAGATGCTGCATCCTCCTGCCAGGCTGCTGGCCACTGGCCTGGGCTCAGCTGTGATTTACTGTCTCTTTTCCCCTTCCTGCAGCCTTCCCTAGCCGAGAGGACAGTTAAACACGGCTAGGCTGGGGAGGGGACAGCTCTTCTCTTGCCTGAGGAGGAGAGCAGGGGACAAAGAAAAAGGCAAAGATCCTCTTTGATTTGAAATAAAAATGAATAGGGAAAAATAGAAGGAAAAAAAGAATTTATCTCATGAGAAGGGGAAAAAAAAAATCAGAGTAGCATCAGTGGGTAAATATTGACTTTACATGGCACATACAAAGGACAGGCTGGGTTGTACCAAGTGTCCAGTGAGGCACATGATACTCAGTGGAGGCCTTTAAGTTAAAAAAAAAAAAATCATGTGGATGTGACAGGAAGTACATGGTGCCAATGTATGAGAAGAAAATAGGCAGGGAAGAAAGCAGAGCCTTGCGGTCAATGAGCTGGAGGGAGTCTGGGTACACTGAAATGTGATTCGTGAGTTGACCCTGTATTACCTAAGGCAAGTCATTTGGTCTCTCTCAGAAGATGTTACTCTGGAAAATGGGATTAATGGTACTTCCCTCCCTCACACAGCACAGAATACAAGTGGGCCACATTTTCCCACCAAATGAATGAAGCACCTAGATGCACTATCACTGCCTGCAAATGTCACTATTTTGTCTGCTCCAGAGAAGGCAGGCATAGTCACCTGGCAGTATTGTGTCTGTCTGCTGCAGCGATCACCTTCCTCTGAAATATCTGGCAGAGACCAAGCTACCTGAACCTGATCTTGTCTTGCAGGTCCTTGTTAATTGTAGCCTAAGCAAAGGTAGTTATGCCAGAGGCATCCATTTCAGGATCCATTCATCAAGAGCCCAGCTCCCTGCAGAGTCACATTTTCTCAGGGGCCCAAGGTCTGAGTTAGATATTTAAGTAGGATAACTTAAGTAGGATATTTAAGTTAGACGGTGCAACACTGCTTTAAATAGCAGGTGTGTTTTCCCAGTGTACTTAAACCATACTGTTTTGGGAAGCCAGAATTCTACGTTCACATATGTCTGTTCATCCACGTTAGTATTATCTAGCATGCTTTCATAAACCTAAAAGCATTTCTGTTACCACTTGCCATTTTATCCAGTGGCCACTCCAAAGACACCCACAATCCCAAATGGAGCAGAGAGCCATCTCCCCTGTTCAATCCAGTCTGAGTGGTCTCTAGCAGAGGAAGAACAGAAAGGTATTTGAGCCCTCACACATATTTTCTAGCACCAGGTGGTGCTGACATGGGACAGAGAACTAGCATGAGCTGAACTCAGAGGCTATTTTATCTAAAATTCAAATACTGGTTGTGTTTGGATTTGACAGCAATGGCTTAGACCCCAGAGGAACGGTATTGCATGGGTACACATATGACCACAGTTTGGTTACTGCTAGAAGCAGGTATTGTACCTCTGAAGAAGATGTCCTCTCCTGTCCCTTATGGTATGGCTCAGTTTGCTCTCAACTTTTAATTGGTTTAATAATGAAATCATTGGTTCCTCCTCGGCTCAGTTGTTCTTCTGTTCATGTGTGCTTTGCATCATTCTAGGTGCTACCCCTGTTCCCGTGAACATGCATAGAGCCAGTGTCTATACTTACTGCCTGTGCATAGGCGCCATACGCTCCAAACTGGATGGCCATGGGGTTGAACATGCCCATTTGTCCTGCCATTTGCTGCATGCGTCTCATTGTACGCTCCTTATCCGTATCAGCAAACTTCACCACCAGGCTTGAAGAGGCTCCCTGCAGGACAGGAAACAAAAGGAGACACACAAGTGAATTAACCAGGTACTGGCTCATGCAATACAAACAGCTAACACAGATTTTGCAGCGTGGGATACAGCTGATGTTGATTTTTCCCACGCAACCCTTCGGGCCTTTTGAATTGGACCTTTGCAAAAGGCTGAGAACCTCAGGAAGGAAGGAAAGGTCCCTGGAGGGTGAACAACTGAGGCCAGCAACCCAGTTCCTAGTTTCCTCAAAAACTGAACCTTCCAGGCTGTCATTAATGTCCTCTCTGCAAAAGTTGTTGCTTTATTCTTTCAACATATAGAAAATCTTCTGGCCCAGTAGGTTGTCCTCATCAGAGGACAAGGATCTGGACTCAGTGCAGCAAATGCAGAAGCTTTTGCTGGATTAATGTGGTGGGATTTGTGAACTGATTTATTTTGATGGAATGTGTTAGCTCTGTGCATGACCCCTTGAGCTGGATCACCCTTTCACGCTGCCATGTCTTGTAATCCTCATGTCCATTGAGAAATCCCTGTCCAGCCTTGGAGACAGGATGCTAGGCGGGGTGTACGTCTCCTCACCAAGCAGCATCTTTTCAAGGAAGCACAAATAGTGCCTGATGGACCTGAGTTTCCTCTCCTTGAACATTGAATGTTATGATTTTCTGGGCAAGTTTTACAATGTTTGGGTTATGTCCGCTGTCAACACTAGTGCAGAACTGGCTGCAGAAGTCTGTGAAAAACGTAGAACTTTTGAGAATGAAAGAAATCCCTCTCCTCCCCAAAATGAGGTGAAAGGTCAGTAGCTGTGATTCTTAAATTTCTGATAGGAGGCAGAGATGAGAAGAAATAGATCTGCTTAGGAAGAAAGGCACTGGTATTTTTTCGGCTGGGTCCAAGGATGTCTTAACTTCATGGGTTGGTTGATTCCCCACAGTGCTGTGTCCCTGGGGGAAGGGGGGTACAGGGGAGGGGGCATCCGGCAGCATCCCCGACAGCAGGCAGACAGTTGCCTTGGGAGCTGGGCTGCCACCGAGCCTGGGGAGATGGGCAGGTGAGCTGTCAGGAGACTGACAAAGAGCAGCTGAATTCATCACAGTCCCCTGGTACACTTCCCTTTTGACACACAGGTATTCTCTGATGGAAATACAGTCAGTGGGGAAATTGCCAGCTCAGCTTCTGACCATGGCAGTAGAGGGAGACCAGCCCCATGCCAGAGGAACTGGGCTGTTGTGGGGCTCTCATTTTTCTAGTAGAGGTGGGATTGCCTGGGATTACACAGAGGGAGTGTTATTAACTGGCTTACACATGCCCCTGTGTAGTTGCAACCAGAAAAAAAAAATAGTCTTGGTGAAAGCAGAGTTGCTCTGCTGCAAACTGGGAACAGCGTAGTAAACCACAGCGTATGCATGTACATATATATAAGTCCGAGCTATGCATATTCAATAGCCTCTCTGGATCCTCAGTTATGAAAAAAGACTTGAGGAATTAACTTGCTAAAAAAACCCAGTCTAAGGCTACACAATGAGCGATGTTCCCTGCCTGTTCTGAGAGGAAGTGATTTTCATTGGCAAAGAATCTTTCTTTTTGACCTCTTAGTCTCTAATAAATCTATAACCTACTCGAACAATGTGGTGAAGAGCAAAGGGGTGAAAGAAGTGCTTCAGGAAAACAAAGAAATGGAGACACGAAGGCTCTATTCAAGGGTGGAAAGCAGTCTTCAGAAGTTATTATGTGAGCAAAACAGAAAGCAGGAGGAGGGGAAGAAAAAAAAAACCCTAGACAAAATTCCCCTGCATTTCTGCTCAAGGGTGGGTGAATTTTCATTTTTTTAAATCACATGATGTAGTTATTGATCTTTCCCCAAATCACACTCTTAATTGCAGCTCATCGACAAATGAATATTTTAATGCATACATTTCCTGCTAATTATCACCTGGCCCAGTCCTTAATTAGATTTCAACACTCATTTAATTAACCCTGATCCAAGAGACTGTTTGGTAACCTGAACCTAATGATTTAAACCTATTTGCAGCTGTGTTGGAGGGAGGCAGTGGTCCACAGCAGATTGGGCTGTTTGGAGCTGCTGTCACGGTTTGCAGAGCACAGGCTGCAGCATGGTGGGCACAATGCAGCACAGAGGATTTTGAAACTGAGTAAGGTGAATGAATATTCATCTCTACAAATGGATTTTGAAGATGTGACCTACTCTAGTTAGCAGGACAGAGAAAGGTAAATAAGTTGCTGTGTTGTTCCTTCCTTCTTTCTTGCTATGTCTATTTGTCCTGGAAATCTTAGGGCCAGAGAACTGCCTCAGGAAACTGCTGATGCCTCACACTGTTGAAATCCAAGCTATTATTGTAGACGGCATCATGAAAACATGGGTAACCTCCACATGAATTTCTTGCCCCTGGAGTGTTCTTCCCTCCTGCTGTGAGTCATAGTGACTGCACAGCAACCGTTTGACCCAATGAGGTCTAAGACTGCCTCTTATGAGATGTTTTTCTGGGTTGCCTGTCACAGCAGGACTTCAGGCCTCTTTGAACATCACTATCATATACACAGGTTAGAAAGGCCATTGACAAATAGAAGCAAGTTAGAGCACACACTATAAAGAAAGAGTGCTCTGCAATGACATGCGCATGTAAGCAGTTAGAGATACGTAGCCAGTAGAGACACTGCACTGCTCTCAAATATGAAGATTGACCTTGGGATTGATGCTGCCTGTATGTGGTTCCTCATGTGCAACCCTTTCACGTGGCCCAAAGGAAATCAGGCAGCAAACTCTACCAGATCACCCAGTGCAGGACTTTTAGCAGAGGAACCAAACAGTGCTGTTCATGTACAGCAGCAAAAGACTGCTTTCTCCTCCAGTGACTGCCACTAATTGACTGGATAACACTAGACATTCCCCAGAATGGGCCAGATTTTCCATAGGATAAAAACTGCAGAGCCGTTCATCTGGACTATTTATTGCTTCCATAAGCAGTTAAACCATAGTGTAAATCAACCATTGTCTGCTGACAAAGGCAATAGGTCCTGTCTGCTTGGTCATTTATTAGTAATACATAATCTCCCTCTTGCTCTTGCCAGCTGTTGGATGGGACTTCACATTTCTCCAGCCCCCAAGAGAGTTACAGTGGGTAAGTCAATAATGTTTGTAATGTACTTTGAGATCCATTTGTTAATTCTGCTTTGTAGCAAGGGAAGGACCTGTTCATTTCTTACCTTGCAGATCCACAGTGAAAAGATACTATCAGGAAAGTGAGCATTCCTGCTGGTACCTCTGCAATAGGCTACTTGGAATTGGCATTTATCTCCTTTCCTATCAAATCAACCTCGTTTTTCAAGTGCTTTGATATCCACTGATGAAAAGAATAATACAAGGGCTAAGTATTATTATGCTTTCCCTATTCTCTCTTGGGCCAGCAAGTCTACTTAATATGACTATCTTGCTTCCCGTCCCCCTCCTGTGCGTGGTAATGAATTGCTCCCCTTAGTCAGCAGAGTGAGATGATCTCTAGGCTGGCAGGGCGAGGGAAAAGATGGGGGAAAAATCACCCAGTGCCACACTCACTTTGTAATCCCTAATCAGAGTCCTCTGTGGGAAAAACTAATTTCCCAGCCTGTCTTGACGTGTGAAATAAAGTCATTCTTGAAAACAGGAGCTTGACAGGTCGCCTGTGAAAATTCGTATTCAACTAAAAATAAAATATCCATTCATTGATATTTCATTTAAAGGCAAAGGAAAACAAATTTTTTGCCTGGTTGCCGGAACTGTTTCCCATTAGTTATGGCCTTCCAAATGGAGTGTATACACAAATCAAGCAAAAGCTTTTCAGAAGACCAAATAATATCGCATGGCATCAGGAAGAGCTGATTCTTTCTAGAACACCATTCATAGGAAAAGTTTTGTGAAGATGTTTTCTTGGAGAATAAACACCTGAATTTTCTTTTCCTATCAACCCTATAAGACTCCCCTCACTCAGTAGGTTACCGATCTCTGCAGATGGTTAGACACCTTTTTCTTCAAAAACTAATGAATTTGGACCTAATTTGCCAGAGACATTAAATCATGTTTCACTTTAAACATAATGAATGTCCCATTGGAGGTAAGCATACAGTTAAGCACTTTACTGCAAGGGTATCTCTGTCATACAGGTGAACTTTTATATCTTGATTAACTTAAATGGAGCCAGTTAGAAGTTTTTGGGCCAAAGATATTTTTAAAAAGGCTTGTTATATTAGAGTTCCAGTGACTAATCCTCTGGACTATAAGAGATCTGAATATGCAGATCCTATTAAGTACCTTCCAAAATGTCAGCCATGCGTACCAGCAAAGATGGTTAAGTGAATAGGTGCTGCTGGATACTTGTCCATTCAGGCAATCGGATTTTCTACCTAAGTGAATGAGGTTGCCTGTGTTGGAAATTTTGCCTCAGCACTCCCTCTGCCACTGCAAAGTGGAGCCGGGAGGATGCTCATCGTCAGCAAGCCATTCAGGGTAGTATTTACACTCAAGGATCCTTGACATTAGGGCCTGAAAGCCAAAAGAGGATTTCTTTGCTTTGGGGTCTACCAGATCAGGTCATTTGGTATGATACCTCCTAAGTTTGAAAACAAAACCAAGTTTGTGGGTTTTGTGGGTTTTTTTAATGCCTGTGTAACTCTACCGAAATTAGGGCTGATGAATGCAGCCTCCCCTGCACCTGGGGAGGAATAACCCCATGCAGCAGTACACGTTGAAGGCTGACCTGCTGGAAAGCAGGTGTGCAGAGAGGGGCCTAGGAGTGTGGTGGACAACAGGATGACCATGAGACAGCAATGTGCCCTTGTGGCCAAGAAGGCCAATGGCATCCTGGGGTGCATCAAGAAGACTGTAGCCAGCAGGTGGAGGGAGGTCACGCTCCCCCTTTACTGTGCCCTGGTGAGGCCTCATCTGGAGTCCTGTGTCCAGTTCTGGGCTCCCCAGTTCAAGAAGGGAGGGGAACTGCTGGAGACGTTACAGCAAAGGGCCACGAAGATGATTAGGGGGCTGGAACATCTTTCTTATGAGGAAAGGCTGAGGGATTTGGGTCTTTTTAGTCTGGAGAAGAGAAGACTGAGGGGGGATCTCATCAATGCTTATAAATACTTAAAGGGAGGATGCCACGAGGATGGGGCCAGTCTTTTTTCAGTGGTGCCCAGGGATAGGACAAGAGGTAACGGGCACAAACTTGAACGTAGGAAGTTCCATCTGAACATGAGGAGGAACTTCTTTCCTTTGAGGATGGCAGAGCACTGGAAGAGGCTGCCCAGAGAGGTGGTGGAGTCTCCCACTCTGGAGACATTCCAAGCCCTTCTGGACACCTCCCTGTGCAACCTGCTGTAGGTGGACCTACTCTGGCAGGGGCTTGGACCAGATGACCTGCAAGGGTCCCTTCCAACCGCTAACATTCTATTATTCTATGAATCAGCCAGTGGGGGCTTGACCCCAATTTGGGATTTTAGACAAGCAAGAAAGGAGCTATTGTCCAATTAAAACTATAGAGCAGAAGGAATTTTAGCTAGGTAGAAATGTAATTACCCGTGCTGGAAGATGGCCAGAAGACCAGGACTAACATCCCGCCCCTTTTGTGAAATATGCAATGTTTCTCTGTACTCAGGGCTTCAACTTCAGGTCTCATCTGTAAGATGAGTAGGATGGCAGTCACTAGGAGTGATTTCCACTGTACAGTCCTGAGAGATGGTTTAGACACACTTGAGAGTGCCAGAGATGGAGAAGGGAAAGGAAGCATTCATCCAGGGCTGGAGTGACAGACCCTTTGATAATGCTTCTCCCTTGGTAGAGGAGATTCTTCATGCAACGTCTAAGCAGAGAGAGTCGCTGCAGGTAGTTCCCTTCACAGGTCTTCGAAGCTGTAATTTATTTGGAGTGGAAGCTTGATTTAGGTTTTACTTGCCTATACAGCACTTAGCAGGTGTCTTTCTGAGCTAAAGTTATTGCTTTCCACAGGGCAACAGAGTCATTGGCTCCTGGTGGTACTGTACCCAATTCTAATTAGAAAGAATTCACTATATAATCTGGGTACTAGTATGCCCTTCAAATCAAAGCCAGATACCCAAACAACCTAAACTTCAAAGCAGAATTCTTCAAGCAGCTCTGTGGTTTTTAGCTTGGTCTATGGATGCTAAAAGTCCTCACAGAATCATTTGCCTTCCTTAATGCATTAAGAAGTGGAAAATGTTGTTATATTGGTAGACTGGAAATTCTAACCTGCTATTTAGGAATATGAAAGCAATAAATAATTTATTTTTTTTGTTTGTTTGAAGAAAAATTTAAAATCCAGAATTCAGAAGGAAATGTTATAGATTTCCCATTCACAATATGAGTAATGTGGTTTTGAAGATAAGGTGTGTTTAGTTCTGCATTTGCTAAAAATACACTTTCCCTGAAAATATTCTTACAGCAACAAATGCTGACTTGTTGTAATTTTTTTATAAATTATTATTATTACTGTTAAGAAAACATTTGGTAGCTGCAGCACAGAGTCCCATGAAAGTTAGTTACTGAATGATCTCTCCTTTGGTCTAATTAGGCAAGGATGAAAATAAGAGAAGTGGAATAATTCCAGAGCCATAAAGTGAATTGTCTATTGTCACAGCAAGACAGCATCACAACCAGGTATGGAGCCCCTGATGCTTCTTGACTATGCTCACAAGAGCTCCATTCTTCCTTGACAGTTCAGGATGGGGACGTGAACAGCTTAACATGACTTGGAAAGAAACAGATATTAAGGAAGGGCTGGCAAGCTGGGAAGATACATTTCAACTGTGCATGTGACATAAAAGAACATTTCAGTGGCACTGAGTTGCAAACATGCTGCACATGACTGGGCATCCCAGCTCTCCGTCATGCTGTGTGACTCTAGGCTACCATGGTGTAAAGCACATCGCTTGACTGGTATAGTAAGAAGTATTTGTATTTTTGCAGTGTATTTAAACTAAAGATCTCCCAGCAATAAAAAATTGCAGGATCATTGATTGATAAATAATTCTGCTTGCAGGGAGGTATCACCCATGCTTTGATGCGCTGAAATGGGTGGTCAACTGAAGCTATGAGATAGTGTAAACTCAGTGAAGCTCTGCTGGTTTTGGTGGAACAAGAAGTTGGCTTATGTTGAAGAATGTGCCCTAACTGCATTCCACTCCACCAAGACTGAAATGTGTCTCCTTGCTGGTGAGTGAGACTTGACAACCACTTGACTACCACACAGATCTTTGGGCTGGGCAGTCAAGCATGTTTCCCTACCTGATTTCCCTTGCCAGGGCACGTCTGAGGAAAAGTCATTGGTGTCTGGTAGGATGCTTCACTTTTGTGAATTTGTGTGGACTTCAGTTGAAGATATTTTCTGAAAGTTATTGTTTTGATCTAAATACATCTTTGCCCTTTGAAAATTCATTTTGGTCTTTGCAAAACCCATTTGGGTAATAACTACTGAATTGCTCAAAGCTGGCTATGTTTTGGATAGGGATAGCAATGTACCAATTACTAAGGTCTTTCTGTTCTCCTTACAAGAATGTATGTTATCAATCTAGACCACACACCTGAACAGGGCTTGGAAGGATTTGCTTAAAGGGAAACAAGCAGAAGTATACAGTGATTTAATGTCGATTCAGAGCCCACTTAAATCAAATGGCAGGTCCCATGCATGTAAATAACGTTTGGAGCAAAAGAAAGAGGAAGGGAAGAAGGGGGAAGAAAGAAACACTCACAAATCAAGCAGAAATGTAAACACCAAATGCTGACCTCTTCGTTCCTCTCCGTGGTGGGAAGACCACATCCTTATTAGAGGAAGGTGGTGATGTCTGTTGGAGCTCCCTACAGTAGGCTGGGAACACCCCTGCCAGGCAGGGACCATTTAATGCCTCCTGAACTGGAGGCTAATCAATGTCTTTGATATCCCAGAAAGGTCAGCACTTGCGAATTATTTTAGCCCCCCTCAGGTCCTAATCTCATCCAGATGAGACAAGTGTTGAGTGCAGCAAGCCTTGCAGGGGCTGTTACCAGTGCCAGAACTTGGCCAATGCTCGGTGGTGGCAGGGTCCCACTGCAGCTTTCCCCTGACTGCCTCCATGGCTGTCGATTTGGTTCCCAGGTCCCCCTGGAGCCATAAAGAGATGTTATAGTACTAGCTAAATCCTTTGGTCTAGAGTGGGGCTGTATGGCTCATGAGCAATTATCCCTCTTATCCCATTTGGAGGCAATGAATGCTGCAGTTCGGAGGGAGTGAGGGAGCCTGGGGAAGATGGCAAGTGAGGCCTGTCACGTCCCATGGGTCCTTTTGTTGTCCTGCCAGATGCCTGTGTGGCTACAAAGATGTGACTAGAGAAGTAAAGGCCATCTTTGGTGCCAGCATAATTCATACCCCGCAGCGGGACTGCCTGGATTTCCATTCTGAGATCCAGAAACATGTGATTTATTAGTTCATTTATGGAACAAGGGGGAGGCAGGGAACATGGTCATATGATTTTATTTTTTATAGAAAAAAATAATGGAAATTATGGTAACACTGGGAAACTGCTGGCCCAGAGGTTGTAGAATCAGCTGTCTTGGTGACAACAGTGGGGTGGGAAGGTCCATGGACCTTAGTCCCCCTCCAGCCAGAACCCCCTGCTCAAAGGAAAGGGAGGCTGAGCTATCAAGAGCCATTTGATTTTCATGGAAGAAATCACTGCAAATTAACATCTAGGTATTACACAACCATTGCTTCTTTCATCCCAAAGGGCAACACATGACTTTGTAAATGGTGTTTAGGTAGCGTATTCAGAAAAATCATTCATTATTGGAAGGAGAGCCAGGTCTGCTGCTTGTGAGTTATGAATGGGTTCCTAATGTATTGCTGTTTTTAAATAGAAGGAATGGGTCTGCTGTGTCTTGCCCTGAGTTAAACAAGTGAGGCTGTGTGTTACAAAGAGACATGGTATGGAGCATATGTTCTTTAAAGAGCAGAAAATCAAAAGTAAAGAGGAAAAAAATGGGTCTGAGTTGGCATCTCCATTCTCTTCTATCAGCTTCTCCAGCATCAACAGTGTAAAATGAGGCCTCAGCCTTCTGCATTAATTTGAGCAGAAGGACTACTGTTGATGGTACCCCACTCTGCCTTAGACATTGTGACTTTGGGCAAGTAACTTCAGGGAAAATTCAGCTGTGAGGCATGAAGGGCATTTAGATGCTGGACTCCTATCAACCTTCACCCAGAATTACCTTTGAAGCACACCACCACCTTCATGTAAAACTAAAGTCTAATGACTTTCCTATTTCCTATTTACCCTGACAGCCTGAGGGGGTCAGCGACTCTCTATCTCTCTACTGACTTTCACAAGACGGCTTTTATTAACTGAGGACTTGCCCATGCTGGAATCTAAATGAGAGTAAATTTTGTTGGTTAATTGATACTCTTAATCATGGTCATTTAATTGTTATCTATTTGTATTACAGGTTTGTCTAAGGTTCTGTTTTGTGTTACCTGGATATTTTGAAAACACCCTTGGGAAGCGAGAAGGTGGACTGATGACTTCAAGTTTGACTTTCTTAATTCTATGTTTTCCAGATTCAGGTAGATATTAAGATTTAGAGACTCAAGTATCCACTGGTTCTTCCTTCTCTATTGGGACCAGTAACAAGAATTGCTGTGACTTTGGCTCTGAATTAGCTGAATATACTGATTGTGTACAAGACAAATTAATTCCCAGACTTTCTATTGTTGCTTCTTTTGCTTATATCATGTGTCTTGTCCCTTAGAGGGACATTCAGATGACCTAATTGCAGCCATTTTGAGTATCTATTCTAAACTATCAATTACTTAAGATAGACAGATGTCTCTCTGAGGGGCTAGTCTCTCTCCATCAACTCTAAGAGAAGTGTAAATGACAAGATTACAGATGACCCTGAAGTTTTATACTTTGACCAACACTTTCATATAATTCCTCCAGGCTGACGTTGGCCTTTAGCTGCAGAGTGTGGGAACTTTCTTGTAAGAGGTCTGTGTCGTGCTTAACACACAGCAATTGCATGTAAGATCAACAATAACCACATTTCCAACAGTAGTAGTCTAAAAGGAAATCTGCTACAGATTCTAAGAGGGTAAAGAGCATGTTCCTGTTGAGGTGAAACCAGCAAACCTGAAGATGTGGCTCCACACATGCGGCTCACAGATTTGGTTGACTTCCTGAAGGTGTGTCTTGCTGGAAGTGGAATATGCTACAAGTTTTGAACTGGAGTCAAACTCCCCCAACTTTGCGGAAACGACAAACCCTCCTTCTGAGCACTAAAGGCTGCCATGAGCCTGAGGGAAGAAGGGGAGTGTGCAGCTGGATGCGTGCACGTATTTGTGAAGAAGGGAGGAGAGACGAGGGAAGTTTCTCCTATGAAAGAAATGATCCAATTTGAAGCAAGTCCCTCATGGGAAAAGCTGTGACAGAGGCTGCTCTGTTCCTGTTAATTTTCACAGTGCAGCTGTCAGCGGGTCTGTAAATAGTACTCCGTGAAGCCAACACTTCCTATCCACACATCAACCATTCAATTAACAGAAGAACAGAAGAAGGAAATAAAGTGCACCGCAGCCTTCTATCACGGCTTTGATGTTTCCCAGCAATTTATGAAAGTGTACACAAATCTAATTACAAGCCCCACTGCTTCCCATTTACATGGAGCTCCTCAAGTTCAGAGCTGTTTATATCAAAATAATTGTTAAAAATACCTCAGCTGATCTACGGCATTGTGGCCCCCCACTCACTCGAGCCACCACGCTGCTCCTCTCAGGGAGTTTCTGCCGACTCAGCGCTTTGGTGCCAGCATGCACGCATAATAACAGCCGCTTCCCCACCGCTCGGCAAGCGAGGCACCCCGGTTACAACTTCATCATGCCCACAAAGGCCTATTTTCCTTCTTTCCTCCACCTGCTCAGAACTCCTTCTGCAGACTCTCACTGCTGCCCCTCCCATCCCTAATTCACCTAAATATTCCTCTGCTGTGTTGACAGGGGGTGAGAACAGCTGCTCGGCCAGTTTCTGTAATGGGACTGTGTCTGAAGGCAACTTCACAGTGCTTTGCAAAGTCATAACTGCACTGTAGGAATGCACAACAATAATAATAGCAGTCATAAAAGTGAGCTGGGTTTGGCTTTGTTGATGGGGTGCCTGAACATCCAAAGCTAGGAAGATGGGAACCAGTGCCCTTTTTGCTATGTCTTTGAAAGATGACCACTGTACATGATTTACTGACAATGACACTTGTTTCCTGGGGCAATTTTTGATAATCTCACATTTTAGTCACTTTCACTTAGTAAATTAAACAGGTGAAAAATGCATTCAGCTTACTTAATGGCAAAAACCTTTTACAGTATGAGAGAGTAGATTGTATTCTATCTAAAAGGCAAGAAGAGAACCCCCTCATCTGACTATTAATTGTGTTTGGATGGGAACTTTGCTGCCATGGCTAGACTTCCAAAGAACATGGTGAGTGGAGGCTGAAAGTCATCCTCCTTCAAGGTGTTGTGTCATTCATATTTTATTGATTAATAAAAAAATATTAAATGCAACAATTAGAGATCTAATTCATCTGTCACCTAACAACACTGAGCAATAATTGCATAATTTTATATAGGTGGTTCCTGGGCAGACATTTGGAGGTTTTTTTGTCATTTGTGTTGTTAAGAGCTGCACAGAAAAATGTTGAAAAGAAAGCCCCCAAGTTAACAAAGTTTTGGGTTGCAGTACTTTTTTTTTTATAATTTCAACTAAGTTGAATCTTTCTCTGAAAGGCAGACATCTGTTCAGTGCTTGTATCCAAGTCTCACATTTTCCTTTCTTTTTACAAAACCAAGAATTCCATCTGAAAAGTAATTTTCACAGAAGATGTTCAGCCAGGCATACATAGACTTGGGATGCTATTGCCTGGATGCAGAAGAAATGCTGTGGTCTGACCAAGCTGATGCAGACCTCTGTAGTAAGACAAAGGAAGACTTGGCTTGTGTGGTGGGAGAATCCATCTCACAGGGTTCTAGAGTCCTTAAGTTTCATTAGTTAAAGAAAGATATAAACTGAATGTAGTACTGACAATTAGCGTGTTAGGGAAGTTCACAGTACACCTAACTGATCAGGAGTCAGGGGACTCAGGTGCGGGGTGTCTGATTTCTGAATCCCATGTTGGTTTAGTTGGACAGAAAACACCCAGAACAGGATTCAGCTCCCCTTGCAATGGACATGAAGCTGCACGCTCAGTGCAGCTCCTCGTACACTCCGTGGGGAGGCAGAAGGCAGTCAATCTTAAACTATGTGTCTGAGCTATGTGGGAAGAGTCACCATCAGAAAAGAGCCCAAGTCAACAGCTTTAATATCGGACTTGTAGGTGGCTAATATCAGCTGGTATAGTCACCCTAGATCTCTAGCTCCAGCAAGATTACCATGGCAGTGACAACTGCAGCAGGATTTCAGGGTGGCAAGGATGTATCACTGATGAGCAAAAGCAATTGGGGGCTCTGAGACATCTGCAATTTTTTTTAGCTTTTGTTTTTAAGTAGTATGGGTCCTTTTTCACTCTAAGTTGCACTTCAGGTGAAGAACCACTATTTTGGAACTGGTAGACCATAGGAAGCCGACACATAAAATTAGCTGAAAAGCACACTTCCATTTGGGTTCGGTTTGACAGGTTTCAAAGTCTATTTCTGTAAAATGAAATTCCTCCAGAGGTATCTATTTCTCTCTATTGATTACAATAGAAACTTAGATGACAAACACTTAGATGACAACCTCAGACATAGTTCCTTAGCTTCTGGATGTCTCAAATTGACTGAGACGAGTCCCACATCAGGTATTCAGTCAAATGGTGTTATAGAGATCTCCATTATAATTAATGAAAGGGACAGGCATGCCCAGAAGGTGATTTAGGCCATTCTAGCACAGATAGATAAAGGGAAGAATGCACAAATCTCTAGAAATATCTCTCCCTCTCTCTCTCTCCCCACTTTCTGTTGGAACCCTTTTTAAAATAGATTACAAAATTTTAGACTGTTAAAGCTAAATGAAATGAATCACACTCTTCACTTCTCACCTATATGTAGAAAATGTAGATAACAGTACTGTTTTACGCCTTCCAGGAATTAATTCATAACAAAAGAAATGCTGAGGTGCCACAGAGATGGTGAAAAAAGTGCAACACTAGTACAGTTTTTAACCCTGTGTACTTTCTGGGTAAAATAAAAGCTGCTGCAATTTAGGTATGAGTGATGAAGCGTGGAGAAGAGTTTATTCCTTGTGGGTGGATGGACAAGGCCCTATCTTAGATGTGTTAGATGTGTTGTGCAGAGCTACTCTCCAACATTTGGCTGTCGCCTGGATATGAAGACACAGAGAGAAGGAGAAAACCAAGCTGAAGATGATGTCTAGGTAGGAGCATGACTGACAGGTAGGATGATAATTTTGTCCACAGTGATTGAGAATGGAGGCGGAGGAGAGAAGAGACAGGGTTTGGGAGGAAAAGTTCAAGAGCTCTGTTTCATACATGTTGAGCTTGATCTGACAGCTAGACATCCACTAAGAGATGCTGGAAAGACAGGCCAAGATTTTAGTTTGAACAGGAGTCAGTCCTGCAGTAGGAAAGTTAGATCTGCAAGCTGTCAGTATAGAAATTGTAGCTGAATTTGTGTTGGTGGATAAGGTTGCTAGGGAAAAAGCTTGGATGAAGAAGGGAAGAGAATCAAGGGAAGAAACTTGTTTATGTCCCCATATGGATGGGGAAGAGGCACAGGAGAGGACAGAGTAAAAAAGGTGCTGAAGGTGGAGGTCATATAATTATTATTAATACATTATAAATACATGTGAAAGTACGTAAAAATTATGATCTCTCATAAAGGAGTACATGGAGGTCAAGTAAAACACAATCATAAAGCTGATGAGTTGCTAGGAAATACAATTTAAAAAGACACAAAAAAGATCTCTTGGCAGGTAGATATTGAAGGAATTTTTAGCCTGCTCCAAAACTGAGGGATTTTGGGAAAGTTATTTCTCAAAGCAATTGTGTGAAAATTGGAAAGTTGTAGACCTTAGGAGAAACAAGGGCCTTGCATAGAGAAGTGGTCTTTTGATGGATGGTGCTCAGGCACCTGTCCAAGGAAAGGTTAATAAAAAAATTAGAAAAAAAAAAAAGGAAAAAACTTTCATAAAAGAAAGTTGCTTTTTGAAACTATTAGGCAACATATGTTGTGTGAACAGGAAGTCACAGTAGAGCAATAATCCTGACAGCTGTGGAGAAACAGGAGTCTGCCGCAGGAACGAACGGCTCGAGACCTGACAAGAATGATGATGGATGCCCCGTTGGTAGTACAGGAGGACAAGGCAAGAGACTTTTAAATTGGCTGAACCACAGGAACAACTTTGAGTTGGCATCGCAGCCCGACAAATGAGGCCAGTCCTAACGGTGAAAGAAATGGGGGGGAGGGGGGAAGGGCTGCAGGAAGATGGCAGCAATGCACCCCTCCTTTCTAAGGACGAGGGCTACATCGCCATCTCACCACGAGGTGGCTGCATTTCCCTGTGAACATCCCAGTCCTGAAAGAAACCGCACACCCTGAAGCACCATGAAAATGACAATGGGAACGGAGATCGCTTGCAGGATTTGGCCCACCACATTCAAAGAACCTTAAGCATTTTGAGGCCCTGTGGGAAACACGGTGTGCGTTCCATGTCTTGATCAAGTGGAAGTCACTCGAAAGGTCCTCAACTGCCCATGTGCCTGCATAGAGCTCATGGGAGATACAAGGCAACGCCACATAACTTAGCTTATAATGAAGAGGGTGGAATTAATGATTTCCTACTTGCTTTTCCTGTGAACTAAGGATAGGTACATGGACTGCTGCTGTCATTCAGCCAATTCATGGAAACTTGTCAGGCCATGAAAACTCAATTGTGAATCTGGGATGTGCATCTCGTAAGGACTAAACTGTGATGCTTTTTCAGATGTTGTTTCAAGAACATTTCTAGAATAGGTATTTGAGTCAAAGAAGTCAACAGGAAAAATGGAAAAGATTAGGATATTTTGAGTAGAGGAGATCTTCAACTCTTCTTGTTTTTTGTCTTTTTTCTCCCATTTTCCTCTCACCTTTGTCACCTGACTTTGCAAGCTTTTTGGGACAGGAACTGACTTTTTATTACACCTTTTTGTGGTATCAGACCCTGTGGAACTGCAATTCCTGATGTCAGTTTATACACATTATCACTTTCTGTCAAAGTTTGAAAGAAAGTTGTTAAAAGTACCTCTTTGACCTGCCTCAGGAAAGATGCCCATAATATTTCACAATGGGATGTCACCATCAAGCCCAGCATCTGGTTTTGTTAGAAGGAATCTTTTAAGAAGAAACTCCTAAAAGTATTGCAACACTTAAACAAATTGAGACCTCTATATATAAGGAGATATTTTTCAGCAGTGTCACTGTTAAACATGTACTATTTTTCATAGAATCATAGAATGGTTTAGGTTGGGATTTGTGTAAGATGGAGTTCCAAAAAATGAGATCTTGATCATTTGCTAGTTTTAAAAGTTCCATCTAAACATGAGGAGGAACTTCTTTCCTTTGTGGGTGGCAGAGCACTGGAAGAGGCTGCCCAGAGAGATGGTGGAGTCTCCCACTCTGGAGACATTCAAAACCCACCTGGACGCCATCCTGTGCAACCTGCTGTAGGTGGACCTGCTCTGGGCAGGGGGGTTGGACAAGATGATCTCCAGAGGTCCCTTTCAACCCCTAACATTCTATGAAACATTTTCCCCTGTAAAGAATTTTCCATTTCTGTCCCTGCAAAGACCTAGAGACAATCTGCCAGACCCACTTTAAACTTATTAGGCTAAATTAATGAATTTACATTACAGTCTCTTACTGAAAGGAAGATTTAACATTCTTAAATATCTTTTATTGAGCTTTCCTTTATCCTTTCCAAGTTGTTGGCGTGCTTCTTGACTTTTCATTATTTACACTGCAAATAATTAGTAATAAAAATAATGTACTGTTATAATGAACCAAAACATGTTGGACCAGATTGTCTTTCCTTGCTGACATTCCTTACATTCCTCTGGGTCTGTGTGATGGTGTGCAAATACCATTTTGCATAGAAAATACATTTCCATTTCTAGCCCCCTGAACTATCAGGCTCAAAACCTCATATTACTAGATATTTGTCTAAATGGAATGCTCCCTCAAATGTTTCCTGGAAGACTCGCTATTTGGTCTGACTGTCTTTCAAAAGCTGGGGCACCACTTTTATGCATACATAGGCACTTTTATAGTAGTAGTGAGTGGTGCCCAACACTCTATGATTTGTGCCATCTAGCTTCTAGTGCCATCAGGTGAATGTGCTGCTCTCTGCTGAATGCTGGCAAGAAGTTCTTTATCCTTTGTCTAGAGGCAGGGACTCTTTGGGGAAGGAAAACAAAGCTCTTAGACAGAAGTTCCTACTTGATTGATTCCTCTCAAACTTGAAAGGTTACACTCATGGTGTGTTTGACCCAATGTTTTGGGCACCTGTCAATCCATATGTCTTTTTTTCAGGCCACCAAAACTGCTGGTGACAAAACACAGCAACTCCTGAGGTTTTGCGCCTGTGTGAAATGACAGTGTCATTCTGGCCTTTTCACTGATGAGTTAAGCACACCCAAGGCCCTCCATGCCTGAGCTGTTATCCATCCTTCCTGGAAGATGAGTTGCAGACTATGGATAGATCATCTCTCCTCCTCAATCGGGCCACAGGGCAGCAAAGGCTGGACCGATCCTCATTCCCCCATGTTACAGAGCTACTCACCGGCATTGTCTGACTGCCATGCAAGGCATTGATGGCTGCTTGGGCCTCCGCGTGTGAAGAGTACTTCACAAATGCACACCCTGGAAGAGGAAAAAGAAGAAAGGTAAGAAAGATTGCTTGGGTACCATGAAATTCCATCTAGCTGAGTATCCTGTCCTCAAAACTGGCCAATAAAGATACTTGCAGAGAAAGCATAACAAGCAAACATGCTCCTGGTTATTCCTTACCAAACTCCAGTCATCAGCAGCCTGAGGACCTCTTAAGGCAAAGCTGCATCCAGAATCCCCACACTGCTTGTAATGGTTATTGACAGACCCAGACTTAGCATGTACATTTTAAATCCACTTATGTTTTGACCTCCACACTTTCTCATGGCGGTGTTGTACAATTTTACGATTTATTGCATGAAAATTAATTTCCTTTTGTTTTTATTGGACTTAATGCTGAATGTTACTGCCTCTGGTTTTATGAGAAACAGTAAGGACTTGTGTAACAGTTCACAGAAAGTGACATGTACTTGTTACAGGCAACCACAGGACAGCTGTATAGAAGGCATTCAGATTACTCTAAATACTCTAATCTGAAAAACAAAGTACCTCATCATAGTACTGTCTGGTAGAGCTTCATGACAGACTGCTCAGAACTTGTCTTGGCTCCAAGCAGCTTTGGTCTGACAAAGCATGAGAAAGCTTCTGATGAAGAAGCAAGGGTGGGAGAGATCCGTTTGTGATGACTGCCATCTTGCCATCACCAAAATTTAAATCTTGGTTTTGCATAGCTGCAGAGCCAGTGCTTGTATGGGTGTTGTCCTCAGGACAGAGAAACATAGACAGTGCTTCTCTGTCCTGCACTGCCATGTGAGGAATCTCACACTGAGCTCTTACATAAGGTTTCAGGGCAGAAAGGTGCATTTATGAATATGTGCTGGAGTGCAGAAATGATCAACACTTCAAAGGGTCACATGCACCAGTACAGTGGGGGAAAGTATTGCTAACACTCTTAGCTACAAGCAAACTGACTCAGAGAGATGAAGAGTAATTTCCATATGCTAAGGCGGTTTTTGGAACAGACTGGGAGAGATCTGAGAAGTTCTGGCTTCCATCCTCTTCTATTACTACCAAAGACTTTTGCGCTTTTAATCAATTTGCAAAGCCCTAGCTGTTTCCCTGAAGGGGTGCAGATCACTGCACAGGGAATGCCAGTCCTGACAATGGGACAGCTCTCCTTTATTGCCTTTGCAGCATCTTTAGAAGGTCCACACACCCTTATGGCTCCATACAGTGCAGGATGAAAACTGTAGTGTTATAACACCCCACTTGCAAACTAGAAGAATGAGCCCCAAAGGTCCCCAAAATCATGACTGCAGGCTGATAGAAGTGAGATTAAAGAAAGCAGTGATAGCCCCTTCTAAAAATAATACACACATATGAAATTAGTTTATAGTTCATAGCCCTTCGCTTTGTATTACTCCCTCAGCACTGTGCTCAGACTGTATTTCAGGAAAAGCACAATGATTGTTGCTAATAGTTGGATCTAATTTATAAGGAGCTGAGAGAAGACAATCATGAGAAAATGAGATAGATAAACTTTAGCTGGAAACAATAGGGATCAATTATGACATAATCGCAGCCCAGTATTCCGGGGCTCCTGAGATACTGTGCCTTCCTCTTCATTAATCAGAGATAATCCAGAATTAGGGTGTTTAATTATTTGCAGAGATTCTTTTGTACTTTCTGCCTCTAAAAGGAAGACGCTGATTAGCAAATATACAAAAGCTTTCCAGCTCCAGGCACCCATTGCGTTTAGAGCAGGATTTTTGGCTGCAGTGTTGCTGTCATGTTGAAGGCTTCACTCTCATCAGGTGAAATTCACCCCTGTGCTGAGGAACCTGATGGATCAGTGGAGCTGGATAAAGGTGAGAACGAAGGGAGAGCAGACATTTATCTTGTTTAATGCCCAAGATGCTAATGGGATCCCTTGTACTGCTTCCAGTAGGTTTTAGTTTTGAAGTAGCAGGGCAAGTGAAAACTCAGCTCTCAGTGGCATTGTGGTAGCAAAGCAATAGCAGAGATCCCAACATTTTGGCCATTTTGTTTGTGTGTTCAATGGGATGGCTTCTGTACACAACATCAAATGTGCACGCCGTCTTCTTCCCTCCCCCATTCAACCAGGACTGACTCCAGGACCTCGTGAGCTGAGGATGTGAGTCACGCCACCCTCCTCAGAGCAATGGTGTCCCTTAGACAGTAGCAAATCTGGAGTTTGAAGGGATTTTGTCACAGAGAGAGATATATAACCTGTGCTGAACAGGGAGATACACGTGCTTAAATGTTTTTCTTTCCTTACTTCCAGACTGTAGAGCTGAAAGGGCTGTTCTGACTGTCTTGTCAGGTTGGACGAGACTGCAGAGTCAGAGGGCCTAAGGTTATAATTGCAGAGGGTGTTAAGACTCCTCTTCTGGAACTTCTGGTGCTGTGGGAAATCTTTACTTTCTGAGTTACTGAAGTAGACAACTGATGAATGGGGAAAAAAAAAAGGAGGGGGGGGTGGGAAATGAAAAACAGAGGTTGTCCAGAGAGCAGCAGTGCAGACCCTCTGGGTGCTGCTGGCTTGCTGAACTGGATCCACTTCAGTATCCTCACCTGAGCAGTCCTGCACTCCTGGATGCACACTGGTGAGCTTTACCTGGAGGGGTGCAGGAAGGCTCTTCCTCTTCCACCTCTCCCAGGAGAGACAGGCTCTGAATTCCCATTCAGGCAGAGAAATGCTTCAGTCTGAGTTCTTCTGCTACCTGGTTGCATGCTCCAGCCACTGTGCTGGTGGAGTGACTTGTGCAGGAGGTATTTCTGCAGCCCCACTGAAAGGACATGCCCCATGGCTCAGGGCATCACTCATGGCTTCAGGCAAGTTTCAAGCAGGTTTCTGGCTGTGACTGGACTATGGTGGCATTAAAGTGGGAAGCTGGGACCTACCTTCTGAGAGCACTGCTTGCATTGAGGTACCTGGAGGACTCAGAGGCCCACCATAGGGATGGCTGGTGGGGCTTCACATTGGGTTGGGTAGGATTGAAGTCTATGCGATCTGGTTGCTATCTGGCACTTAGACAGTCTGCTTAGATCTCAATTTAGGTGAAATTTAAGCCTTATGGGGTTTACCCAAAATAAATAGCTCGCAAGAAATGTGTGTTGCATTTTGGTTTCTAGCAGATGGAAAACATTACAGACTGGGAATAACTTTGTGGGAGTTGTGGCTCGCCTGGCTGTCTCCTAAGATAAGGGCACTAGCCTTAAGTTTTCTGTTGGATTGACCGCTCTGTGTGCGTGTGTGTGTATGTAACTGTGTGTGTGTAAATTAGGACCTTCACATTCTTAGTAAATAGCACCAGCAAATGGAAGCTGGTAATATTAACTCTGTCAAGGCTCAGTATTGATTCTGAACAGCTCAGTGAAATGCAAGCCTCAGACTGCAGCCCAATAGCACTAATAATTAAACTGGTTAGCAATATGGAGCTGCCACTCAGATTCAGACTTACAATGAAATTGTTTAACAAAAAAAAAAAAGATACAGCAAGTATGAATACAAGTCTGTGGATTGGATCTCCTTTGAAACCTGCTTCTTACAGATCCCAGACATTATTGCATTTATTATTACACTGTTTAACTCCTTTGTCATTAGATTTTGTTCCGTACAATTCTGTATTGAGGCAGACAGATATCATTTTTATGCTTTACCCCAATTTAATGATTTGTTTAGTGAATGGAGTGCTTAATTGCCTACTGTTATGATGGTTGGAGCTCTTCTGGGTCAATCTAGCCTACTGCTTTCCAGTGAGGCAGCCTTTGTCTTTGGGTGTCATGGAACAAAAATAGACATACAATTGAAGAAAGGTGCCCACAGTTTATTTTCAGCCATTTATATCAGGAAGGCTGAGCTTTGCTGACTTATATCAAACAGCTGCTTTGTAATGCTGGTATGAAGTCTTTTTTGGCCATCAGTGATTTTATGGAATAGTAATATCTTTCTCCAGTGTATCACTGTGGTTTGGATTTTTTGCCTCCCCGTTGCAAAAATATGCTGGTTGATGTTGTCACATGTCAAAATATCCAGTGAGATATGAACTGCATCAGCAGGACTGGTCTCTTCCCTAGTGCTGCACATTCCAGCACAGTTTATGATATATTATACACAGATCAATATTTAATGGACACATTATACTGTCAAGAGAAGAAGGCTTCCTATTCAAATTGAAGTTACTTTGTCTAGAGAGTGATGAGGAAAAAGAATTACCTCACATTCAAGAGAGAAACCTCATTCTTACACCTGGACTGTAGAAAATGATCCTTTATGCTCTCCAGGTAACAAGCGATGCCAAAAAGTGGCAGAAGGAGGTAAGGCATCTAGTTTTGCAATGAAGCATTCACATGTTTCAAACAGTAAATGTCTACTGAGTGTAATATTTAAATCAGCACCTGTACCCTTGCAAATATGATCACTGGCCGGTGTGTACGTACGCAATGACCAGCTGAAGAAAGGGAAGACCTGGGGCTTGTGGGTGAGAAATAAACAGAGACGGTGGTGGAGCTGGTGAGTCAAGATGTAAAGTAGCAACCTTGGCTTTGTTTAAAGAAAGAATTGACCTGTTCAGCTGGGTGGGGAGAACACATCTTGAGCGAAAGTAGGGGCCGTGTGCTCAGAGCGGAGGTTCTGCCCTGTGAGCAAAGAGCAATAGGCACCAGTTTGCGCGCGATGAGACATAGCTCATTGCGGCGCATGTGTTTTTAAGTGCAATGATCTTTTCTTTTCATGCACAAGCAGACAGTAGCCAGCAAAGAAATGGCCTCCCTTAGCAAATGTGACCCCTCATAATGTAAGAGATGCTGCACTGAAGGCTACCTAGTGACTTTGTCACACGAGAAAATTATATATACACTGAGAACGGGTCTAGCTCGACACTAAAGCCATAGTGTGCTGCAGGCCATCACCTTACCTTTGCTGTTGCCGTCCGGTCCGCGAAGGATTGTGCACTCCTCAATGTTGCCAAATGCCTCGAATAGCCTGCGCACATCATCTTCTGACTGCTGCTTATTGAGCATGCCCACGAAGAGTTTTCTGTCTTCTGGAACAAAATAAAGAGATGCTTACCATATTTCAGGAGGGATGCGAAAGCCAACATGGCTCAGTAACACATGCAAAAAAATGGTGATTTCATTGAGGTGACATATTTCAGAAGCTGCTAGTCATTTCAGGTGGCTGGCTCTAAAACCCTTAATAGCATCTGACTTTCAATGGGTACTTGAAAATAATTTGGGAATTTAAAAAAAAAAAAAAAAACAAACCAAAACACAACAAACCAAAGAGGTTTGGTTATATATAAAGTCTTTAGCTGCTTCTCAAAATCTAGGCACTGAAGCCTTCCAAATCAGCTTTTTCTGATCAGTTTTTGCATCCAGCTTGCAGTAACTGAAATGACAACATTGCTCAGACTGCAATCCAAGAGGAATGTGCATAAACATAGCATATAGAAATGAAGTCCAAATGAAAAACAGCATTAGTTAGTAGCCGTCACAATACTAAGTAAGTTGTAGGAAAGAAACGTTTAGTGTAAGTTGTTTTAAATCAGGATATAATGGAAGCCACAGCCTGTAAATGGAGATTTGTCATTCATACTCACTCACAGACACATACCTACAAGTTTGGATGAGTTTTTTAATACATTTTTAAAGTTTCTTTGAAATAAGCCCAAAGTTTTTCAAACATATGTTGTTTGTGGAAACAAACTTAACTTACATGATTGCCAATATCTGAGATAGTTCAAGGAGGTGTTATTTTATAAGAAAGCAGGATGTGGTCTGCTAGTAGATAATTGTATTTTGAATGAGGAAAGCTATTTATGCTTGAACTTATAACAAGTATGGAGATCTTCAGTCCAGAATGAAACACTTTCATAAAATGTTGCTGAAAACACACCAAACTAATGATTGCTGAGTTGGTAGAAACATCTCAGACGGCACTGAGTGGTGCCTAAAGATCAGGTTTTTGTTTAGAGACTAGTACCATTACACAAAGAAAAAAAAAATTTAAATAGTTTACATTGTGTATGTAAACAGGCCATTTGCACATGATTCATAAACATCTTATTTATCATTCATTAAACACTATGTAAATGTGTGAACCAAGAGTTTTTGTCAAGCAGTTTACAGAGCAGATGTAACCAATTTGAATAAATACATGTAAATAAATAAATAAATAGTTTGATTTTTTAATTTATTTATTTTTAATGCACACATTAACCTAAAGCTGAACAAAACATTGGTTTGCAACAATCCTTTTCTGTCTGACTAATTGGGCAATTTGTGTTACTTTTGTTCACTGAGAAATCATTGGTGTAGGCAATCTGTTCTGCTTCAACCAGTGTTTGATCAAAATTCCCCTCTCCAAGGTGCACCTGCAAATTAGCAAATCACTTTACAGCCTTGGATGAGGATAGTTTCTCATGCAGTGGATACTGAGTGAGGATATTTGGAGCTTTCAGTCCTGCAGTGGAGTTATCCACATGAACAAAAAGTGTACGGCCCACAGAAAACGAGGAGTTATGTTGCCTTCATTTAGGCTGCTGATATGATAGGAAAAATAGTTTGAGGAGGGTACTCGTGCGTTTCTGATAGTGGAGAAAAAATGGGGATAGCCTTCTCATAGACACATTAGAAGCAAGAAATATGCCTACTTTATGTTGGAATTGATTAAACAAAGGAACTTTTCAAGATCTTTACTGGCAACACAAAATTCAGGCTTTAGTGATGCACAGAGCCCTCATCAACATGGTGGACATCTGAAAGATTTGCTTTCTTGATGGCCAAACTGACCTGCAAAAGAGACCTTCAGAAGGGAGGTATAAGCCTTTGAGAAGCAGCTACTGAAGTTGAGTGTGTGCTCTGTGGGGTGTCCTTCAGTCTATGGCTAGGCAAAGCCTTGGAGAAAGAGTCCGGTCCAAACTCTAACCATTTTCCAAATATTGGTGGAACACCCACACAGCGAATGAGATCAAGTGTCCTGGAAGATGGGAGGTATTTTAGGAAGGGGGCAGAGTAGTGGCAATGAACTGAGAGTACCACCAGCAAAAGGCTTTGCCTAGAAACTTTGTGTCTAGCAAATACTTCCAGCACAAAGGAAGCATCTGTTATATTGTACTTTATACAGTTTCCCCTGTTTGAAATAAGCTGCATCAGCAAAAGCACTCCTATAGCTGTGTAACTGTATTTTCACCAGGCTTTTTGCTAATATAAATGTATCATTAAAAAAAAAATCACATCCCTCCTCTGTCAGCAAAACTCTCTAGTGTGGAACTGGCCTGAAACTGCCTTGTCTGGTTTAGTTTATGTGAAGTTTAAACAGGTGTTTTAGGAACCACTTAATGTTATATTCTGGGGGTTTTTTTTAATTTTTGTTTTAGCCCTCTTTTCTGCATCTCTGCAGGACACTAGGAATGGTGATGCCTGTCCCCAGAGCTGCCTGGCAGATGTGATGCTTTGGGTGAGCTGCCCACAAGGTGGCCATCAGACAACCAGGAACAGGCTCTGCCAAGGATGAGGACCATCTTCCCCAGCAGCTGCTGGTCCAGCCACTCCAGAGGAGGTGGGATGAAGGCATCTGCCACGGCCAGTCAGGGCTCAGCGCTACCCGGAGATCACCTCCAGCCCCATCTCCAAATAAGCGCCCTGTCTCCCTCCTGAAAAACTGTGCCTAGGGTTGTCAGGGGAATCATTTGTCACATCTGCCTTCTTAGAAATCTACACAATCACACACTCAGCTGATAAAAAATGAGTCAGTTTAACAAGCTTTTTTCTCTGAGAGTTCTTCTAACAAAAATGCTGCATTTACCTTTCACATCCCAGCCCTGCCAGGGAGCTGAGCAGCATCTTTTAAAAACACTCCTCGCACATCTCAGGTGCAAAGATAGAGAGGAGGGTCCAGCAGCTGGGACCGTTCAGCACATTCCAGATACTGGCTAATGAGTTGATCCTCTAATAATCTTGTATGAACCTCTTACACCCTGAGTGCCCCAAGACAGAGCTCTTCCAAGTCCCAAACAAAAAGCTGACATGTCATGCACCGTGTCAACAACTACTGCTTTGTAAATATGTCTGAACAAGACCATGAGACCGTCAGAATAAAATGAAGAGAGGATGTGCTGGTGTCAGTGGGATGTGTCTGAGTATGTGTGCACATCACAGGTGCTCCCCACCAGACTTTTCCGGTGTCCTCAAATGAGAATGGAGGGCAGTACCTTGCTGTCATCACTCGGGGCACTCTACATCCTACAGAAAGCAGAGGTTTAGGCTGCACAGAAACCTGGACCAGTCCCCAGACCAAGCTGTCCCTGAGCTTTGCCTGCCTGCAGGGTGTAGGATCCATCCCTACCACCTGCGGTCCACCCATACCACCGCGCTGAATCCCATGCTTCCTCCTCTTTCAGCAAGACACTATCCCAAATCTATGTGCGTCAGGACCCACATCTAAATTTCAGAGCACTGGGCAGACTCAGTCCCTCGTGACCTCCATTGCCAAGCTTATTGCTATCATCCCCTGGCTAGTGCATCATGAAGCCCTCACCATGTGTCACCTGAGGCACTCCCATAATACTGAAAATCAGGTTCAACTCAAGTCTACTCCATTTTGCCATCAACAAACAATAGAAGACAGCACTCCCTGTTCGTCCCAGGAAGATGGGTAGGGAGAGAAACGCCACAGTGATGGCAAACCAGAGTCCCCAGAGATGTCCCCTTGGTGATATTTCCAATATTCCCATGAAACCAGGCTCCCCTCTTCTTGGCCACTCTGCCAGCTGCAGAGGCTTGTGCCCGTCAGGAAAAGCTGGCTGCAAGGCACAGTGGTGAAGAAATGTAACTTGTCAGATAAACGTACAGAGTCTATAAATCTCCCCGGCTGTATTTATGCGAAGCCTCGACACCTTCCCCGGTGCAAATAGGGGTTAAATTATTCCCTGTTCTATTTGTATTTAAATGTTATGTTTCTATGATAAGCATAAGGCAGAGGTGTCAGACTGGCCCAGGCGAAGGAGGCGGCACAAGTGAAAGGTGAAATAATAGAGCATTGCACACCAACTGCTGAGAGGAGATGGGAAGGGGGGACACTGGAGTGAGGGGGAGAAGGGGGAGGACGGGCACTAATTAAAGAGACAGAAGGGACAATGAGATGCAGGATGTTTGACCCTCTGTGGAGCAAGAGGACCAGAACAAGAATCACAGCAATTGTAGAGGGACTAGGGGAAAATTAGGGTCACTCACAGAGAGACATGACACAGGTTTGTGTTTATCCAGATAGCTCTCGCTAATGTATGTGTGTGCGTGGGGGTACATTTAGATAAGAGTATATAAATACACTTGTGTTCGCGTATTCCTCATGCGAAACAAAGAGGTTGAATCCTTGTATCAGGAAAGCATAAGCTAGCTTTACCATCTAGAACATTGCATCCAAGTCCTTGGAAATAAAGAGGGACAGATCTACCACCTTTGTGGCCCAGGCTAATCAGGAGGGCAAACCAGAAGATCACTACAGTCCCTTCTAGCCACAAACCCCTTTATTCTAAAACCTATCAGCCTCCCTATTTCATCCCGAGTTCGTTGCCAGGGCATCACACACAGATAGCGTGTGTGCTTCTTAGTGCAAGAACAAAACTGGCATATGCATATTTCTGTATGGGAACAAGCATCTTCTGTATGCACATGGTATTCACCAGAGCAGCTATCTGATGTTACTTGATGCCTTTGGCTTTCTAAGCATCAGGACCAGGTTGCTGTATGGCTTCCTTTCAAAAACGACATGCTAATTAATTCCATTATTTATATAGCTAATAATTATTTGTCCCTGCTGCTATTCCCCTCCTCCCCAAACATTGCTTGCATACACAGTGAGGGACCAGCTGCAGTGCCTCGGTCCAGGCACCAGGAAGGCCTTTAAGCCTGTCTCTTTGGCACCATGACAGAACAAACAAGCAGCCTAGAGAAGTTTTCTGTGCAGGGGTGGGTAAGTAGAAAATGCTGGTGCATAAGGCCAAGTGGCATGGCTACCAGAGAGGACGCAAGAGGCAAAGCAGATCTTCCTTGCCTGCTCTCCTGACTGGTTCTCATCAGAGAGGGGAGAGGAGGTGGTGTTGAGAGTGTCTATCACACAGTCATACAGAATGATAGAATGCTTTGGGTTGGTGGAGACCTTGAAAAGTCATCTGGTCCAACCACCCTGCCATGATGAGGGACATCTTCAACTAGGTCAGGTTGCTCAGAGCCCCCTACAACCTGGCCTTGAACACTTCCAGGGACTGGACATCTACCACCTCTCTGGGCAACCTGTTCCAACGTCTCACCACCCTCCTGGTAAAGTATGTCTTCTTTGTATCTAGTCTGAATCTACCCTCTTTTCCTTTGAAAATCTTGCCCCTTGTCCCATCACAACAGGCCCTACTAAAAAGTCTGTCTCCATCTTTCTTGTAAGCGCTCCTTAAGTACCTCTTATAAGCACCCCTAAGGTCTCCCCAGAGTCTTCTCTTCTCTGGATGTAACAACCCCAACTCTCTCAGCATGTCTTCATAGGAGAGGTGCTCCATCCCCCTGATCACTTTCGTGACCTTCCTCTGGACCTATTCCAGCAGGTCCATGTCTTTCCTGTGCTGAGGGCTCCAGAGCTGGATGCAATACTCCGGGTGGGTTCTCACAAGCGCGGAGTAGAGGGGCAGAATCACTTCCCTTGACCTGCTGGCCATGCTTCTTTTGATGCAGCCCAGGATACAGTTGGCTTTCTGGACTGTGAGCACACATTGTTGGCTCATGTCCAACTTTTCACCATCCAGCACCCTGAAGTTCAGGCAGTGGGATCAAGAATCTGCCAAAGTCACAATGGTAACTTTGACTATAAATCTGCGGGGGGGTTTTGGACAATCATGGGCAAGTGATCCTCTTCAGGCCAAAGAACAAAGGAGGAACTATAGAGCAGAGGGGTGAGCCACAGGTGCCCCAAACATTATGAAAGTTCGGGTTGAGCTCTGAACTCAGATCTGCAAGCTCAAACCAGCTTCCCTCTTGACCCAAAGTGCCCCATCATTCCCCTCAAACCGTGCTAATCAGGCGGATCAATAGGCTAAAAGCAGGGCATTTCCTGGGGCCTGGGCTGCACAGTCCTATTGCCATTTTCACAGCAGTCCTACAGCTCTGTGATGATGATTACAGCCCTTTCCACAGGGGAAGCGATTACGAATTCTGTTGTAGCTAATTGTAAATTAGCTAATTATCTTCTCCGTGGTACCTTGCTGCAAAACACATGAACCTTGTAAAATGGAGGTGTATCAAAAATTAGGACAGGGGAAAAAAAAAGCCAACAACAACAACAACCGAAACCCCAACCCACTCTGGAAACAGCAGAAACCTACTGCTACCTAACTCCAAACAATAGCAACTGAACCCTCCTTCCATCTGCACAGGCTCATAATTCCCCCCTTTTCAGTCCCCCTCCCCATATCAAACACCACCCACAAGGGACTAATGCTGCTGCAGGCTTTAAAATGTTTGCTGAGTTCACCTGTTCCTTGCAGCTGGGTGTTGTGGGGCATCCCTAATCACATTTTAGCAGGAGTGATTTCTTTGTGCTGATCTCTTCCCCTCCTCCCTCCCCAGTTTGGTTTTACTTAACAGATTCTTTATATCCTGTACATTAGCAGATATGATTGCACAGCTGCCGGTCTCTGACTGCTGGAGACAGAGGCTTTGAGACACCCGGGCTAGAGAGAATAACAGCTAATCTGAACAGCTGTGTGATGGGGACAAGCGCAAATGAATATAGGCCCAGGTGTGGGAGCATAATTCTCCTGCACACAAAAGGAAGCTTCATCCCACAGGTGTGTTACTTTCCACTGTTGCATCTGAAAAACTTAGTTTGAAGGATTTTTCATATTTAATTGCTTGGCTGCACTCTATGCCTTGAATTGGACATGGATCCTGTATACAGAGGGAAAGAACAGCGGTACAAAAGACAGTGGGTCTGTCTGACTCAATACACTGCCTCTGGCAATGGCCAATTATGAATGTCCAGGAAGGAGTATAAGAATAGGGTAAGCAATTTTATTAATCCCCCAAAACACTCTCCTAGACTCCAGTGCTCTTCAGTTTAGGGACATCTGGAGTCTGAAGCATTTTTTCATGTCCTCCTTATATCCTTATATTTTTGAAGTATCTTTCTTCGATGTAATTGTTCAGTGGGCTTTTGAACCCATATAAACTGTGAGCATCCACTACATCCTGCAGCAAGACGTTGTGCAGCTTAATCATGAATTGTGTTAGGAACCACTTCCTTTTGTTTATTTTGAATACACCACAAACTATTTTCAACTGACAGGTCCTAGATCTTGCTTTGGAAAAGAGTGGAAATCACTTCTGATCCAGTTATGGAAGAGTGGACCCAGGAGGATGTCCAAGAGCTTGGCCAAAGCTTCCATCTGTGCATTTCAGACTTGTATTTGGGACTCCTGGGTCCCACCTCAGGCCATGCTCTGGATATTGTGGGAGGTAAAATTACTTTTCCCTTAGTGTGATTTGTTATTCCTGGTACCAGAGAGATGGATGACCATGTAGTTACTGTTACTAAATATTTACAGTACATCTCTGCCAAGGACAGCAGCCTCAGTGGAAATATGGGCTACATAAAATTACCCAGTGGAAAAGACAACCTCAGTTTCCCCATCCACAAAAAGAATAATTGGTGTTTGCACCAGGCAAAATAGGGTATCACTGAGCTTCCTCAGCGTTTACCTCAGGGCAGGAATAAAGGGAGCTCTGGCAGTAATAACGAAAGGCACCTGGCAGGCTGGTGGTCAGATCTATGGCTGAACCCTATGACGGTTTCTATCAGATACCAGTGGCTGGAGCCTTCCCAACTCCTTGCTCATGCAAGAGGAGTCCATGGTGGTAAATCAAGGCATGGCGTAGTTCTGAATGGTAATCCCTGCTTTTAAAAATGACAGCAACTGTGGATTTTGGAGTGATCTTCCAGGGAGAGATTTTTATATCCTGCAGTGGTGTGATCCCTAAAGACAGTGCCACAGTGATCTAAGTGTCTGTGTCCAGGAGAACACAGATATTGACTACTGTTGGCACTACGAGCAACAGGAAAGAAATTTAACGTGTTTCCAGCCAGTGAACCCAAAGTCTAGGATTATGTTTTCAAATTAAATGTGTCTAGGCCTATTCTGTACTTTCAAGGTCCTCATCTATACTACAGCCCTATCCTCCGGAGCAAAGAGAGCTGCTTGACAGGGAACTGGAAGAGGTCCTTGGTCTGCAGCAGCTGCTAAACCATGTCCAGAAATTGTTTGGGAGAGCAGGTGTATGAGCAGGATGGCTAAAGTGCAAAGCTAGGACAAAAAATGGATGGAGATGGAGAAAAAAGTTCAGACCAGGAGGCTGAATGCCGTCCGGGCTTGGCTGTCCTATGCTCCTGTGGCAAGACGGACCATCTACCTTCACTGAAGTGAAATCCAACCTTAAACCTACAGCCTTATCTGGACAGTTCAGATGAAAGCACACTCAGGTTTCCTCTATGAAGATACAAGGTAGGTCATAGACAAAACTTGAGCAACAGGCCAAGCAAACCCTACCATGAAGACATAGCCTAAATGATTCATTTAATAGCAGAATCCTCTTGTATAACTGAGAATATTATTACCCCAAGATAAATATCAGTAGTTCTGACTTGCTGAACAGCACCATCACAACTGTCCATTGCCAAAAGATGTTATTTCCTGTTCAGATCTTAAATGACAGGTTTTATGGTTTATGGCTTTATACTGAGCTGAGAAAACAACTCATGACAACCCGCTTTGTTAGTAACCTTTGCTTAGGAAATCTGGTGGTGAGAGCAGTCTAAAACTTGGTGTCGTGCAAGGCACAAAGATTCTGCCCGATTTCTGCCTGGCAGATAGTAATTCTTCCAAGTTTATTCATCACCTGAAACACTCAACTGGCATATTTCTGTGAAAGATTCAGGAGGTGATGCTTTTTAGTAAAAGACTTAGGAGTCAAAATTTGGTATTTCTAAAATCAGTGTATAGTCCAAACACCCACTTTCTCTTCACCATCCTTCCACAATAGGAAGAATATCTGAATTCAAATCAGCCTTCCAATCATGAAAAAAAAATCATCCCTATTTCCCTGAATATTAGCAACCTGTTCTTACAGTTCCTGTTTCCTTGAAACACCCCTGGAAATGTTCTTGGGAGGAAGCATCCAAGGAGACCTAGCATCAAAGTGTGGAGGCATGCAGTTGTGCTCTAACTAAACTTTGCTGGATTTTCCATGCTTCTTTGGGCTTCTTCCTCCTGCAAATCTATGGATGTTTCCCTGGCCCAGCTTGATGGATTTCCTGAAGAAGGAGGTGAAGGAGAAGACTGTCTTGTACTATCAAATGACACCTCAAACGAACACTGAATTACAACATGCTTTTACACTCATCTTCTAGAGACAGCTCAGATTTGAATAGAACTCCTGCAGCCTTTAGTTCTGGGGAATTTAACACATCTTGATTCTTATGTGTAACATCCCCTTTTCACTTTGTGGCCACACAAGGCTGAGGCTGAGCCTGAAGGGCCATCTGGTTTTCACACTCATTCAAAGCAAAGTTTAGAAGCTTCTTGACAAACTCCGCAGGGTCAGTGGTGTCAAGGCTGGTATGTCAGGAAAATAAGTTTCAGTTCCTAAACTCATCTCACTGGTGACCTGTCAGGACTTTGAAACCCTTTCCAGAAGCCTAGAAGGCCAGAACATTAATCCGTGGTAGCAGTCCAGCCTTGAGCACTGAGGACTGTTGGAACGGCAAAGGCATAGGCAGGAAGGGGGGTGGGAAGGACATATTTTCTCTTGCAGGAGCTGTGACGACATTTCAGATCAAATTAAACTTCAGTTTTTAAAGACTTCAGTGGAGGTAATTGAAACACTTCCTCACAATTGCCTGAACCTAAGTGTTATCTCTCTCTTCCTCTGTATATCATCCCTTTTCCCCCAAGCCTGAGACAGCCCTGCACGGCCACAGCCTCCTTAATATTAAAGACGGTGATTAAATGGGATTCGCCAAAAGACAAAGGGCTGAAAACCTGCCAATTGTTAATCCCTCTTTCGCTGTGCTTAAAAATTCCATTTCCTTCATTTGAAGAAAGGGGGAGGAAGAAAAGAGAATTATACGCCTATGTCTAATTTAAATTCTGGCATCGCGGGTCCTGTTCCCTTCTCCCTCTCTTGACGTCTGAATATATTCCTTTATTACCATTATTACAGCTTTCTGATTGCATTAAAATTCATCCACACGCTTCTCTCCACATTCCACTTTTCTTTTGCCAGTTTTTTTGCTAATTCCCTTTTTCTCTCCCCACTTCCCCTCCCCACTTTCAAATTATACAGAATGTCATTAAAGATCTCCACAAAATGCCTCAACTCCTTTCTCCCTTGCTTTTATAAACTTGCTGGCTTTCTTCCTCTCCATCTCCTCATCTACAAACAAAGAAAATGAAGGAGAGGCAAAAGAATACAATAATAATAAAGGAATCCAAGCAGCATGTCTCAGGTCTCAATAACACCTTTCCTACATCATGCAGCTCCGGGCCTAATGCTCACCTCAGTTATGAAGCTGTATTTCACACAGAAGTTTTGTGTATTATTTGTTTGACGCTTGTATCTGTAATACGCAGCTAAAATCAAAAGTGGAGTGTGCCAGGCTATGTATGTATGCGTAGAAAGAGACAGTCCTGCCTGTAACTATAAGCAGAAAAATAAGGAGGTTGAAAATAGAAATGTAATTTCACTCTGCTTCACAGAGCAAGAGCTGAAATCCTGTAAGGATTTGCCTATGGATGTGAGCAGTGGAACTGGGCATGCAGTACATATGCCCAGTTGCAAGTGATTAGTTCAAGATCTAACTTAAATGAGATCTACCCATTTAACCCTTCAGACATCCTACTGACTTCAAGGAGACCCTAAAAGTGCCCTTTTTTCTTCACAAGGCAGATCACCCAAAGAGCCAGTGTATCTTTGCTTGAACCAGTCCCACTTCATCTTGGTGGAATTCCCAGTTTGGGGATTTTATAGGTAAAAATAAAGGTGAGAAATGGACTCCTTCCCTATAAAGAATACTATCTGCCTTATAGGCATTTAAACTATAAACTGGTGGTATGACATAATGCCAGTGTGATGAGGCTGGGGTGACTGATCCCCCTAACCTGTCCTTGTGACTCTCCTAGTCCAGCTGGGACAAAGAAGCTGTTGTTGTGAAACTTTCATTCATTCTTTCCAGTTCTTCCCAGGGTGCCTATGCAGGTTTTTTGTTGGTGGGTTTGGGGTTTTTTTTACTACTATTTTTCTTGCTGTCACCCTCAATTACACTGATATAATGAAATGACTGAAACTGGATGAAAAACTGTATTCTCCTTCTATAGGAAATACTGATGTCTCAAAAAATGTGCTTCCACTTTGAATTGGAGAGGCCAAAGTTCTTGTGAAATGGAAATTCTTCAGTTGTGAAATGTTACAGGGTATCGTCTCAGAGGAATAAAAGGACTTTGTCTTAATAACCTCGAAACATAAAATATATAAAGCAGAATGGCTGCGGTTTTCAGCCAGACAAAAGAGAGTACGTTTTCATACACTACATGAATAAATGAAAGACATTTCTGCCACAGGATGTTGCTGAACACAAAAGTCATAAATTAGCTCCAAGGAGAATGAGACAGATTAGTGGTAGTTGTGTCCACTCACTGCTATTAAACACGAAGATCCAGATGTAAAATCTGCCTTAGTCACTAAACTGCTGTCTCTTGGAAGCATGAGGATACTAAGGGAAGGGTCACCCTTTATAAAAGCCATATTCTTACTCTTTCTGGGCACTGCTGGAGCAGAGGATCCTGGAGTAGACAACCTTTGGTCTAACCCAAATCAGAAGCTCTTATGTGCTTAGTGGTTTAATAGAATACAGACTTGAAACAAAATTAATCAAAGGGATCCTGTTAAAATGGCAGGTTTGTACCTCCTGAAATGAGAACTCGATACATTAATTTAAAAAAAAAAATGTCCCCTGGCAAAAATCTCACTGAAATGGACTTGTTCCAGGGGAATGCTTTGCCTTTTACAAAACTACGCATTCAGCTAGATAACCGTTCCTTTGAAATGCTTCGGCCAGCTCAACAAATAACCCAGGAAATGAAGGGGTCTGCTTCAGGATGCTGCCTGGCAGGATCTGACTTGACTTATCCACATACTCATTTAGACCATTACTCCAAGGTGCGTATGTGAAGGAACATTATATTCCAGGGATGTTACACCAGTGGTTGAAATAAACATCAGGGATTCAGGGTTAGAGCTGAAGCTTATTGAAGTTAATGAAAAAGACTGCCACGGAGCCTTGCAGGCGTCGGATCAGACCCTCAATTTGCTGAACTGCTGCTCAGTGTGTCCCTACTGCTGCTGGGGGTTGCAGATTCTCCCTGAAGCAGAATGGCATATTACACCTGTGCCAGGGGAGGTCTGGTGAGGATGGAGCAGAAGGACAGCAGAGGCTGGACGATGCTGATCACACCTTTTGTGTGCTAGAGTTTGGGGGAGCCTGCATGTATTTCCCTGATTCGCTTCCATTTTCTTAGCCTCCTTCACCACTTGCAATATGGAAAAGAAAACCAAAACCTTGTGAAATCTCCAGCACAGGCAAAACTCATCCTTCCTCTGAGTGGACGACATTCCTGCAAGCCCGACCCCAGGTTTTAAAAGAGTGGTGCAGAGCTGTGAGGGCACACAGGGAAACTGCAACCCAACAATGTGGCCTGAAATGCCACGTTGGTGCCAGTGGTGGCAGCGCATGACACAAAGATTGCAATAAAATTCATAACCAACACACCCACAGACACAGAGGAACCTGCCTTTAGTGAGATCCATAATCAGCACACACCTGGCTGGAGGCAAGGCCTGCTGGACCCAGCAAAATCTCCCCAAAGGCATGCGATACCCCATGCCCTGGTCTGGAGAACCCCCAGGCACTTCGTCTCCCTGGATTTAGGCTTATTCCAAACTCCGGGCAGACTGATCCCACTCAGTGCATTGAGCTGAAGGTCTCTCCGCTCGCTGGGGAAAGTGAGACTCCTTTGATGTCACATAGTATCCCCTTGCAAACCTTTTATTGAAGATTATTTCTTCCACCCACCCTCCCACCCCCTCCACTCTCAACGCCGACTGGCTTTAAATGCCACTGTCATTTCCATCTGCTGACAGAGCTCTTTAACTGCCGCGCCGAATGGCATTCGCTAAAACCAACTAATAGACGGAAATGAGGTTAACCTTTAAGAAAGGTGAAAATGAGCTGGGTGCTATGCCAGCAGTAACGAATAGTTCATAAACAGCCTCCTGCTGCAGAGGTAGTTTACTCCAGGCACTGGCATTGCTCGTAGCTCTATTTGCATGTGGGTTTCAGGGGGGAGCTTGGCCAGGAGAAGACATGGGACCTCTCCACTCACATGGTTTAGTCAGCCCTTGTTTGGCAGGCCTGTGGGGACAGTTCCACAACTCTGGTCTTGGCTGCTGTTGTCAGAACTCGCAGCAAATGTGCACTGGCTGTAGTGAATGTGTATGACATACTGGTGGCTTGCAGCAACAGAGCTTTTCTTCACTGTTTTCTTCCCTAGGATGAAGGGAGATGGGAGTGCTCAGGGCCAAATCCTGCCTTGCCTGTCTCCTTGATGAGTTCCTTCTTTCCACTGGCATTTTCAAGTCTTTCACGGCTCAATCCAACACTACCTATTAACTCTTACTGACTGACTTAAGGCTCTGCTTCTGTAAAAGTGATATAGCCAGGTGGTCCTGCACTCTCTGAAAGAACATTATTGTCCTTCTGTTTTCCTTCAGGCTTAATGAAGTTGTCTCCTCGCTCATCCAAGAATTAGATGAAATCTTGGCTTTAAACCACAACTTGTTCCTACATGTGCTATTCTCAAGCCCATAGCTGAGCAAGTCATGAGGGACAGTGAATGGGAAGAGCTGGGGACCAGAGACAGTGCACTTCCATAAAACCACTGCAAGTCGAGTGACATCTCTTAGTCTATGTGGAAGACTAACAGCAGGTGAGCCTTACAGGACGGAACTCAATGCCTTACCAGTTTGCGTACCAGAAGAAGGAGATGCAGCACAATACCATGTTGGGAACAAGACAAATATTTAAGTAATTTTCTGTTGTCAGCGCTTTGCTTCATCTAATATTAATTAGACCAGAGAGCCTGAAGGATGCATATACTACCAACTATATTAACAGCAGCTGGTGATATAGGACTGAGTCTGTATGAAGCGGGGATATTGATGCCCTGTTTTCAGTCAATTTTTTCCACTCACTTTATATAGATGCTTCTCCTTTTTTACATAAGTGGACTGAAGTTGGTTCTTTGTCTCACCAATGCACAGTGCTGACCACACTATTGTCTTTCCCTTGTCGTGGTATATTATCCATGCCAAAAGTACTTGAAACAGAAAATTATACACCTGGACCAAATGATCAGAAAGTATAGATCTACAAAGCTTCCTGAAACAGGGGCTTTATTGTGTATAAATCAACAATACAGACACACACCATGCAAGGATAGAATTATTTCTCCCACCAGCACAACTATGGCCAGATCAGCAAATATAGAAAGCAGTTATTTCATTGCTACCCAAGGTTAGTAGCTATGGAAATTCATTCCCTGATTCAGGATAAAATCTGAGCTTCAGAAAAGCAAATTTCCGGCTACTAGAGCTTCACTGTCCATGTAGGAAAACACGACCCTCAGTAGGCCCTTTCCATCTCAGATTTCATCACCACTAATAATGCTTTTTGGCTAACAATGCTTTTTGGGGTATGTGGAGAAAGCAGGGCTGTGCAAGCCACATCTGCACCTGGCTCTGGTCCCTATTACTGCAACAGTACTATAACTGTGCTAAGGGGAGTGATCTCTTCCCTTCATCAGTAGCCAGGACTCAGAGACACAGAGAGAGACAGAGAGCAAAGGTGCTGTTTTATAACAAGCCTTTTCTGAGCTTGAGAGCTCACTGTGCTATTATTTCCCCCTTTTTCCCTCATTTCAGGCTTTTTTGTGTTTCATGTTTGGCCCTCGGCAGGCTGAGAGACGTGCTGACAAGTTGTAACTCTCACTCGGCTCTGTGAGAGCTTTGTTCTCTGTGTGCGTGGCACAGACTTGCTTCCTCTTTCGAAATGTGACAGCAAGTGATAACACTGACACAGGGAACCAGCGCGTGGTCTCGGCAAGCTCTCTATGCTAAAGACCCTCTCCAGTGATCTGCTGCATCAGTCAGGAAGCAAAGATGGGCATCGTGCAGAAGAAAAAATAGTAGTGACGACCTCTTCTTCCTCCCCAAATCCTTCTACCCCAGATTAGTCAGAGACTTACAGGGCTTATCATCAAAAAGGTATTTTCAGTGACCTGGTCTCTCTCCGTGCATACTGGAGGTGCCCACAGAGCTGCCCCCAGGAGCCTCCCACCCCATGGCCGAACTGCCATGCCTAAACAGTTCTGCAGCTGCCCCACAGCTATCCCCATAGGTTGTGCTTTGGCTAAAATGTGCGTCCTGGAGAGGGGTCAAGTCTTACTGTGAGGACACCAGTCAGAACAACTGCCAGCATCACAGTCTGCTTTGATGCTTGTCTTCTTGTGACAAGAACCCATCTTTGACTTCTCACTTTAATGTGTTTGGCATTGCATTGAAATTAGAAAAGTTTCAGAGAAAAGTTTGTCCTGTCTCCAGCTGATTAAAGCGCTCTTTATTATATAGACTTTTTTCCCAGGAAAGATACTGCCATAAAGATCCAAGCCTCATGGACCTCTCTCAAGCAAGGATGAGCACGACTCTTTAAGCCTGACACTTTGAGGCATCTGTTTCATTTACACAGGTCTTTTCAAAATCTTTTACAGTTTTTAAAAGGTGAACCCCAGGCTTGGATCAGTTTGCCAGAATACTCCCCCACTAACACCACCTACTGAAAAATCATCTTTGTCTTCCACTTTCCTTGTTTATACAGCAAGAGGACCCATCAGGTGGTTTTGCCCACTACCATGCTGGGAGCTAATGGTGACTTCCTCAGCCATGCTAACCACTTTTCTAGGTCACTGCCTGGGTAGTTTTCTAGGTCACTGTCTTATGAAATATAACCCCTCACTCTTTAGGCCTGGTTTTTAGCCTTATTCCTCCATGAGTCAGCTTAGATTTGATGCTGCAGAAACATGCACGTAATGCCTCAGCCAGCCAAAGCTAGTTCAGAGTGACCTATGTGACACAGATGACTCTGTATCAGAGTCCTGTCCTTACAATTTTCCATTTTGTGATACCCACAGATTTTATCAGCCAGGATATTTAATTCCAGATCATTCATAACAAAGCTGACTAGCATCAGAGCTGGTACTGATCTGTTCAGAATCCTGCTACAAATACTCTCACTCTATCATGCTTTCTCTTTGACAACTGCATTTTGAGATTTGTCCATTACCCACTTCTTAATCCATTTAATATCTGCCCTCTTGAACATCGTACTCAGCAGGAACTACAAGGAAGTTCCAGTTCTAGAGATTCAACCTTTGCTGTTCATGATAACCTCAACAGATAAGGAAAACTCAATCAGTCATTTTTGCCAAGGGGAAGATAGGATCTCAAAGACACATAGCCCCTCTCCTCCCTTCCCTTGCCTCTGGCATTGTTCCTTATCATGGGCTTGCACAGCAGGCCTTCACCTCTGTTGCGACACAGTTCTCTAAAACTGGCATTTAAGGAATATTGCATTCTCCTAAGTACAGGCCATGTTCTCCAGATGTCACAAAAACCGGGCATAGTCCTTAGTTATGTCTGTTCTTTGTTCACGGTTATTACGGCTTATTGCTAATGGCTGGTTCACTCACGGTTGTGTTTGCTACGCAGGTGTAGACATTATCTTTGCAAACACAATGACTCACCTACCACAAGGACCCTGTTCTTTTCCATCATCCCCTTGCCCTTATTATGTCTGCAGGACCCTGGGATGAAATAGCCTCTACAAGCTAGTCTGACAGAGTGTGACAGCTGGAGAGATGAGCAACTAAAGGAAAACAAAGTCACAATTCTAAAGAGTGTTGCATGCAAGGGGAAACACAGGCCATTTCTTTCTTTTCCCCACATCAACATCTTTTTCCTGGGAGCAGAAGTAATTGTATTGAATGCACTCAGAGATTTCCCTGCACAGTGAAGCAATGTAAGGCAGTAGGATTCTTATCATTCAGATTCCCTGAATGTTTCCCTGAGCTAGAAACGAGGCCTAGGTCACAGCTGGGATGACATTTATTTAGAACATGTAATGTTAACCAAAAAACGGTGAAGGAGTATGCACTGCTTCATAAGAACCCTGCTTTGGCTCTTCCACTGTTTAACTAATGGCTTACCCTGACTTGTTTTTGGCCTGTTCCAGCCCCTTTGTCCCAGACTGAGGCGGGTCTAGCCCTGGGTGGCATGGGTGGTCCTTGGTCTCACAAACAGCTACTGGCCCAGTCTTTCTTTCAGGTAGCAGCGTGCACCTTGTCTGAGTGGAAGCTAGGACCCAGAGAGCAGGGGCTTGAAGGATTTGATGCAGGCTTTCCTGAATTTTAGCAAAAACACTGAAAGTTTGCCCATCAATAATCCACTCAAGAGTAAGATACTGCAGTTTGTCCCCAGCTCCCTAGATAGTGGGGGCATTACATTCAAGAGGAAGCCTTTATCTGCCTGTTTCTGCTATTAAATACAGGAGTAGTTCTGGACAAATGTCTTTGTTTTCAGTTTTTCATCTCTTCATCTGCAGTTCAGGGTAACTTTAGTCTTGGTTATTTTGGATCCAATTCAGAAAGAACATGCTATCACAGTAATAACAGCATAGCCGTAACACTGTTCTAACATATGCAAATATTGCCGCAGTAGTATTAGGTGGAGGTCTTAGCCCCAATTGAAGTTTGAGTAAACTGAGGCACAGTGAAGTTAAAGAAGGACATGATCTGGAATAGACTCTGGGAGTTGTGACCTTTTGCCTTGCACTGCCTCCCAGCAGAAATCACACTCCTCTGGGTCTGGACTCTTTTACGTTGCTTTCAGAGCCCTAGTCCATAATCTTGACTCCAGAGAGCTCTGCGCAGGCTGCTTAAATTATATTAAAGCACAAGATTTGGATTTCAGTTCACTCAGAAAATGCGTATGTCTGTGTGTTTGCATATGGATGCGTGCAGCATGTGGGTGTGATTCTTTAAATACAAGGCGAAGTGCCTATCACAGAGAATAGACCTTAAAAGGGGATTCTGAGCTGTAAGTGAGAAACCAAAGCTGGGAAGAAAAAAATAAAGCAAAAAGGCAATGTTCCCACCACCACCAGCAACTCAAATAAAAAATCAATTTTGTGCGTAAGAAAAAGAAAGCTTTGGAAATACAGGCATAAATGACATTTGTTGTGAAATGCTTCCCCCATTCCTGTCCCCAAGCGATAAGGAAATTAGCTGGATGCTGGGAGAACTTCAGGTTGGATTCAGGCAACAGAAACATTTTCAGGTCAAACTTCATTTGATGTTAGCTTGAGTTCCCCCATTAACTGGCACTGGGCAATGGCGCCACAACCATCGCACTCTAAACCCTTGTGTTCCCAGAGCAGCTCAAGGGAGATATGGGCAGGCACCCATGGGCAGGCAGCCCATCCATGCCTTCCCCTCCAGCAAACACCACAGCCAAGCTGCCACCCCACCCTCTGCTTTACATGAAGTCCTGGTGTGTGATGGAATTGCCATCCCAAGAGCCTGGCACTGCTTTCCAGGGAGTAAACCTGCAGTAGGGCTTGGGAGAGAGGAGAAACTGCTTCCCCCTAGGAGAACATCTGTGACTCAGGATCCTGCCAGGGTTTTCTACTGCTCTGGTTCACTCTATGGAGGACCAGAGAGCCAAGCTGGCAGTGCTGCCAACATCAGGGGATCTGAGGTGGCTGACAGCTGTCAATCAATGTTAATACAAGTGAAAGAGACCCAACCAAAAGGTGTACCAGCAAGAGTGGTGGATGCCCAGCATGGGCAGAGGGAAACCAACTGAGGTATTTAAAATGCCAGAGAGAGTGTGAGTGTACTTTTTCCTTGTATTTGGTGGAGTTGAGGTCACTGCCTCATCTCCATTCCCCTCACCCAGTGAGTACTCTGAAATCTCTGCACGGTGCCAGATCCAGCCCAGCACTGAGCACTGCCTTGGAGGTGCTGAAGGGCTGGCAGGATAAGGACTGCTGCTGATTTACTTCCTCGCTACTGTTTGGACGAGCAGCAAAGTAGGAAAGGGGGGATGATTGAAAGGAGTGGTGAGAGAAGAAGAAAGGGGGAAGAAAAGATAATAAGAAAGCCCCCACTGCCCTCTGCCATTGTGCTGTTCACTAGAAGGCTCCCTACAGAATTACGCTGTCGTCTTGCAGGAAAGCATGTAATAACTTAAAATACAGTGTCAAAAGGAATTTTTCAGGCTTTGACAGCTCATAAATTACAGTTCGTTGACTTCTTCCTGGGTCTAGACTTAAATTAATAGGCAGGCAGATATATATTTCTTTTCCTCCTGAGCAGTAGCAGTTGTGGAAGTGACGCAGTTTCTTGCGTCTCCATCTCCCCCTTCTCTCCTTCCCTTACAAGCAGTCTCGCCCCGATGCAGATCAGCTCAACTTGCTCTCAAACCCCAGGGTGTGTCAGAACGGTCGTCCCCACACTGCCTCTCCCCAGCACACAAGCAGGGAAAGCAAAGGCAGAGGTTCACTGTTCCTACAGCAAATGGTGTCTTTACAAAATCAAGCTCTTTCAGAGGTGATATTTGGTAGAAAATGGTCACAGGCAAGTAAAGGTCAGACATGCTCAGGTACATCGATGGTGGCTGAGGCATTCAAAGTGAAAACAAATGAGAAGAATAGGCCTTCCTTCTAAATACATCTACATGACATGAGATGGCCATTGATGAACAAATGTGCTTTGCCCTTTCCATGAAACTGTAGGTGTTCACCTATAGAGAGAATATAGGTGACTACGTGAGTGGATGTATGGATGGATAGACAGACAGTTGCATACAATGGCAAACAGACTAGACAGGAGATCATAGCTCCAGAAGGTAGTCACGTTCTTAAAAGGATTACACTCTGCCTGCCTGAAATCTTTTGCAGATAACTTCCATTTGGATGCAATGTTAGCCTGCATGAAAAATCTGACAGTCTCAGCTGAACAGCTACCAGCATTTTCCTGCTAGGACAAACGATCTGAGAAGATGTGAAGTTTGCACACCACTTGCAACGCTCTGGTGGACAGGAATGCTCAGCACTGCCCTGTCTGCAACGAGTTGTTTGGTCGTGCATCAAAGCACAGCAGGTGGCTGCAGTGCTGGAGAAGACCTGTCAGTCTTTTGCATGGAGATGCATTTATGAGTTTGGGGCAGATCAACCTGAGGTCTGTCTATGCTATTGCTCTGCAGTTACAAGGAGCTCAGCCTGTGTCAGTGACAGCTGTGGAATTTCGAGGAGGACATGGATTTGCAATGCGTAGGTAGTAAAATACATCAAGTGCTTTTGGGTCCTGCAGGTTAAAAAGGTCTCATGTAAAAGGGGGTTATTAATAGTACTAATAGCTCCTGTTATGTGTTGTAGTCTGTAGCCACTTAAGAAGCTAGGGGGAATATTGGTCTGTGTGTTCAGCAGCTCCTGTGAAACAGCAGTCCAGGACATGATGGCTTTTGGGAGGGCAGCAATGACTCAGAGCTGAGTGCTGAACGTTTCCCTTTGCCAAAGTAACACAGCGAAACAGAGTGAAAAGTGCAGAGCCAGAAGGAACATGGGTCCTGTCTGCCCTTATGGAGGTGTGTGAAGGGACGAGTGTGATAATCACACATTTGAATTATCGGAAAGTTCTTTGCACTCTCACTACCGGCTGCGTTAATGCTGGCGCTGAAGAGCAGCCATGTCCTTCTGAGAAAGCAGCTCCTTGTGAAGTGTGGCAGGCTGTGGATTTAGTCACCTCTCAGCTCATCAGTCCCTGTGAGATGCCCTTCACTGTGGGGCTGGATGAGCTTAGAAGGTGGAAAGGGGAGCAGGAGTGAGGAGCGAGGGACTATGGGGGTCTTGCTCAAGCTGAGCACAGGAATGGCAGGAGAGGCAGCAGTCCCAGGTGTTTGCCCTGCAGGGAGGCCTCCTGTGCAGTGACACAAGGATGTTTCTCATCGACCGACACCACTATGAAATGGCCAGTCACGGTGGCGTTCCACAAGATCTCTGGGTGGTCCCTGTATGGACTCCGGTACAATGACTGCAACAACGCAGGGGGGACAGAAACCCAATTTTAGCTTATCCAGGAGGGAAATAAACTATTTAGTACTTCCTTCGCCATTCCTGCTGCTACTTTCCCCATTCTGCAGTTACCTGAGCCCTGAGTTTGACTGTTTAGGGGGAGGAGCTGCTTGGGCATGACGGCATCTTGAATGGGGAAAGTGGCAGGACTAGGTGCTTAAACCTACTAGCTGTGACTCATTTCATGAAAACCTGCTCTGAGGAAGACACTTGTTTGCAATGCATCATTCAAAGGACTACTGAATACCCCAGCAATGGTGATCCTGTCTTACGGGAGTGGTGGTGGAGTGACAAGTGTTGTCATTTGCATTTTAGATGACAATTTGTGCAGGATAGGTAAATATCAGCCTTTCTCACAGCCTCCCACGTACCTGTATTAGCACACTTTATACTGGACTTACTATAAAACCAGCGTAAATGAGTTCCAGATAAATAAATTAACTATTCAGCAGTTTCACAAAGCCACTGAAGGCCTTTTTCTCTGGCTTCTAGACCACCACAGACTGCAGCAGTGGAAAACTGCTTTCAGCTAATAAATACCTCTGCCAGAAAGACTGTGATGATATCCAGTCTATGTCCCTTTGTCTTAATTTCAGCTCAGAACTATTTCCCATCAGCTCTTGTTCCTGGTCCCTCACTGGGACTATCTCATCTGTTATGCCCCTATAGCCCTCTGTGCCTCAGCCTGATGAATGCTTACTGCAGTCCCCAGCTTTATGATTTGCAAAACAGCATTTTGCAGAGGACGCAAAGGCAGAAGTGACAGGAAATAAGGCAACCTTTCAATCCATTTATCAAAGTCCTTGAAGTTCCCATTTCAAGGAAACAATCAGAAACAGGGAGCATAAAAATTGAATATGAAATCCAGGGCATTTTAAATAAATGGAAAGGTTAACAACAAAGCTGACTCCCCTTGATGATAACAAGAAAAAATCATTCCTGAGACTTGTTGATCCTGGATGGATCTTGTTTAGTAGGAAGAGCCAATTGAATGAAATGATGGAAGAAAAGCACAGAAATATAATGTTTATTCATTTCCTGTTTCTGTTTTCTTAATTGAATGTTTTGCTTTGCAAAGTGGAAAAAAATGGGTCTAACATTATGCTGTAGCCGAGCGAGACCCATTTAATCACACTCAATGGGTCAGAGCCTACATTAAGCCATGCACTGTTGAGCTGCACCTGTACTCCCCTGGTAAAGGCTTCATTAGCTGGCAAAGCTCATCCTGACTTTGCTGAAGACCAAGGGGCATGTGTAATCCCCCCACTCTTGCTTGGAAATGGCAATAGTTAAAGCAACAACCAGGCAGGAACCTCATATCTAGATTTAGGCGCTAAGAAGTCACAGCCACTAATTTACTGCTGCCCATTAGACTGTCTCTGGGCTAAACAGAAGTTGGTTTTGTGATAGTTGTCTGGTATAATTATTTTCAGGCATAGAAACATTTAAATAATGAAGCTCAGAAGGTGTGATGTCTTAGCTTCAGGCTCAATGAGGCAATGAGAACTTTAAGAGGTCACATTCTCCCATGTCTGTGAAATCTGTGAGGTTTCCTGCATTGTCTTCTAGAAAGTTTGATGCAGACCCTTCTAAGGGAAGTGGTGCTGACAACAGGACCATAGGTCCCATCTTCTGCTTATTATATGTTATAGCTCCATGCTAAAATGAGACATGGATGGAGCAAGCCCACAGCTCTTCTGGAAAGGGAACGGGTTAAATGTAAGGCAGACCATTAATTTCTCAATAGGGTATTTGCAAAGGAGCCTATAGGGAATGTGGGCTATTTCACGAGTAGTTGAGTACCAAACTCTCTCAGGCTGTGCAGGAAGTCTCAGATGCTGTCTATTACTGTTCGCATGTAATATTGATCACAGTCTCAGAGCCGAATGCCACCACTTTTTCACCAGCTCCAACGTTGAACTTCAGGAAAGCCACAACCACTTAGAAACATGTTTCTTTTTCTTTTTATTTGGAAATCCTTCTTCTCATTTCCTTTGGTAAACTGCACCATTAGCATATTTTCACCTCTTGCTGCCACTTTTTGAGGTCATGATGACTGTGCTCAGTTCCCTGCACACAAGTGTGCACAACAACAACCAGAGTGCCACAAGTGACCATGCTCACCTGTGATGGCCTCAATCAAACAACGGCAGGGTGAAAGACTGAAGGAGTCTGAGCTCCTTTTTACCCTGTGGTTTCAGGTCCTCTGGGTAAAGCCCACAGGAGACTGGGGGGTAGGTGACACTGCCTGTCGTGTGACTAAGCAGAGGGCTGCTATGCCCAGCGTGCTCAGTCTGATGTCTCTCATCATCATGAAATGTACTAATTTGGGTTTTGTGTGTGTATTTTTTATTTAATGGTCCTCTAGGACACTGAACCTGCATTATGATCAGAGGCTGATGAATTAAAGGATATGGGGAATTAGGCTCAGCTGGGCATCTCTGCCAAGGGCTACAATAGCTTATTATAGTCTGTATTTTCAGCAAAATGCTTTGAAATCATAGAGCACCTTCTGTGTGAGGGACAGGGAACTCTTTACCATCAAGGAGGCAATGTAGAAAAGAAAGCAGGAAGCTTTTAACCCCTGTCAGTCATCTGTCTGCTTCTCAAACCAAGGCCCATAAAATCTCCCCCTCTAGCTGATGGGATGCCTTTGCCATGACATAGTCCTGACAGCTCCTCACTCCCCCGGCATTGAAGCACTCGACGGCATGTGTTTGTGTGTCTGTATGTGTGTGTGCATTTAAACCCAAGTAGTTCAAGTAAAATCAGGCACCACCTACTCAGCATCCCTTTGAGAACCAAATAAAAATAACCAGCACCCTCCCTTCCCCCCTGCCAGTTTGTATTAAGGTCCTACCGACCCCCTACTTCCCTACCCTGCATTGCAGAACGTGTTATTTGCCTTAGCATGCAGTGCAAACGAGTTTTCTCTGCTAGATTTTGTTCCACATGGACTAACTGTTTCTGAGACTTGGGAAGAGACAAAATATCTATCACGCAGGATGAAAGCCAACATCTAATTCAGGAAAACTGGCAAGGAACTGGTTTGGTGTAAGGCTATCTTAAAACTCCCTTCTGCTTCCTCTAGAGCACCTGGTGCTTCTGAAAAGCTTGGTGGAAAACAGACTACCAGATTAAATCCCTGTCTTCTTTATCCAGTGTTGCTTTAACTATTTCACATAATATGCCCATCTTCATCCTCCTCTGTGATGTTTCTGCAACCTAACTAAGCAGGCGTGATCTGAAAAGGGGTCTCATTCCTTTGGAGATGATGACTCTGGGTTTCTGGCCCGCCAAAGGACAAGGCAGCAATACCTGCATGTTAGGGAAATCTAAAGCCACAAAGCTGTGCACATCATCTGGCATCAGGTGCACACCAATACAGAGTTTAGTGAGGTGTGATTAAAGCAGAAAAAAGAGTATGGGAAAGAAAGAAAGCAAGAGAGAGAGGAAAAAAATGAAAAAATGAGTGTGATGGAGGAAAGCTTGCAGCAGTCAGTCCTGCATTTCTCTTCTAGTACAGTGACAAGTGGCGTGGAGGTGTCTGTGTCTGATAAAGTGGACATACAGAGGCAGGTCAGAGAACAACCTGTTCTTTAATCCCCTTGCTGGTCTGCTGCTCCACTGATTCAGGGTCAGGCTCTGCACAGGTTGAGGGCAAGTCCTGGGCAAGAGCAGGAACTCATGGGTCTCCATATATTTAGTATTCTGTCGGCTGTGCAGAACAGGTGATGCCTCATAGCAAACTAGAAAACCTCCCTTCTTTCAAGACAGTAAAGAATAGGAGGGTATTTTGAAATGTACTAGTTTTCTGTGTTTTTCCTCAGTTTCATAGTCACCCTCACTGACTCCTGGTGTCCCTGGGGAGTAGGAATCTGCCGAGGAGCCAGGCCCTTTGAGAGCACAGAGGCAACAGGTAAGCAGCAAAGTCCAAGCTCGTATTGTTATAACCCCACAGCCACGCTGAGAAATGCTTCAGTGCTGTGAGTTGGAAGATGCTCTTGGGATATTTCTTGGGAATAAACTCAGGTGAGTTACTCATGTGATTTTCGTTCCATGCCATCTCTCCACAGACACAGATAGACACAGGCTCCTGCCATCTTGTAAAGGCACTGGAAGGATTTATGTGCATTCCAGCACCCTGCTTTCTATTGAACAAATCTGGCACATTGCACCAGATGAAGACAAATTCCCCCTTCCATCTAGGAGGGTCAAAACCAATAAGCTTAGTCCTTCCTACCCTCCCTGAGGGCAGGATAGGGTGTAATGTAGCCAAGGACTGATCTTGCCATGCAATATCATTGGGGGTGACACAGCTGAGCCCCTGATGAGATGTTTGCTGACATGTGTCAGGGAGGATCATGGCACGGTTCCCTACATGCCCAGGTGGATTGTGGGTATGCCAAAGGAGGCAGTGGGCTCGTAACATTTTCTAATATGGCATTTAATACAAAAAAGAGTGAGCTGAGGCAGAACAAGACAAATTAATGTGGAATGACAACCGCCTTAAGGAACATCAGATGTCCGGAGAAAATCAAAAGAATTCTTCTCTCAAAGACCCAAATGCAAATTTTTGTATATATCTGTATCTAAACATGCATACATACATCTGTGTGTGCATGTGCATATAAAGGCAGATTCTCAGCTGCTACTCAATGGTAGAGGCCCACTGAAATAGGGAAGGTAGATGAAGATGATTAAATATATATTGCATGTTTGCTTCCTGCATGTATGAGTTGAACACATTGACTACAAGTCATTTGTGTATATAGGGGTGTGCTCTGTATATTCTTTTCACTCTCTCATAGATCTCGGATACAGAAATTTTTCAAAGGTGACTAGAATAGTCAAAGCTTGTGTGTATGGATGTGGCAGCTGTCTGGTGAAGTACCTATAAGCATCAAGAGGTAGAAGAACAGAATGATGTTATTCACAGGGCTTTGATTGCATGCAAGATGGAGAAATTAAGGAATAAAGCTTCCACTGAATGGCTTCTTGCCATTGAATTCCTAAAACTGAAGAACTGTCTTAAAAGAAAGAGAGTAGAAATACCACAGTTTGAGAACTTTAGACACAATACAACTAAAATGCACAATTATGGAATAGCTGAAATAGGAAGAGATAAAAACTGGCAAATGCATATGGGTTTTATATCATCAAATCCCACTGTTCTTTGAAATCAATTTACAAACACTGAGATGCTTACAGAGTACTCTGTATTGCAGAAGCCACCTTTTTTTTTTTTTTTGCTGTAAGAATTGTGGCACCCTCAGCGTATCTGCCTGAATCAAATGGCTCAGTATTCATCCTCTTAATGAAGCCATACTTCCGGAGTGTATTTAAACCACAGGTTAAAATATCCACATTTTGTATCTACAGGTAGAGTGGCCATTCAGATTGCTGTATTCAGCTGCGAGATAGTTGTACAGTTAGGGGAGCTCAGTATGCTATTCCACTTACCCTATGGTAGACACTGGTATTTGCTCAGCTGCTCTGATGCCTAGACCCCAGGGCTGCACTGTCAAGGTCTCCCTTGACTGCAATGGGAACACAGGCTCCTCAACCTCATCTAGACATCCACAACTGCAAACCCATTAGTACGTGTCTCAATCTGGAGCTGTGTTATTGCTCAGATGAGCCATCCTCTATTTCAGTGTAATGCTGCTTCTCCCGCCAGGGCAAGGAGCATGGCTAGGGTCTGTAGAACAGGATTCAGCCTTTTAATATCACATCAGACATCTAAATCTGAGTACATCACTCCCACGTCTCTTCACAGTCTACAGAGGTATTTGTGCCTTCAGAGGCTGATTCATCCTATCAACACGGTTATCTAAGAAAGGTCGGGCACACTGCTCTGGGCAAGTGCCCGTCTCTTTCAACTAAGGATAAAGTAAGTTTAAAGAACAACTTTGGACTTTACGGTTAATATGCAGATGGCTATATTTAGGTGAGATCAATCTTGCCCATAGCACATAAACTAAACACACTTAATCTTTGATCCCTAACTGTGTCTCCAGGTAGGTACAGATATATATCATAGCTTATCTGACCGATCATAACCAACCAACACAGATGGAATAACTAGTATCAAATAAATGCAGGGGGGTTTTTTGTGATAAAATCTACAGCAGTAAAAAAAATGCTCAAAATATGTGTCTTAATAACGATCTAAATTTACTGTCTGATCAACCCATAATCTGCTTGCAGACAGCACATGAGGAGAAAAACAAGTCAAAAGGAAGTGGGAAAAGCTGTTACTTCCGAAGTATTCCTCCAATAACAGAATATATAACTGCTACCTGCAAAACAACTTGCTGAAACAAAGAATAAAAGCATTCAAAAATGTGGTGATAGCTGGTAAGATTTTAGCTCCTGGGATTCCAAGATATTTTAGAGAAATAGTATTTTGCACATATGCAGCAGGTTTCACCTGAAGATCTCAAAGCACTTTGTAAATATATATTGGTTAATTAATCTTCACAGCAGCTCTATGAGGTAAGCACTGTAAATATAATTATCTTGATTTTACAGATGGTGAACTTGAGACTCAGAGCACTGAGATAACTCCCCAAGTTCACACCGTGAATCAGCAGCACCGTAGTGACTGGAATCCAGCAGTTCCACTGCCACTTCTCTTTGCTAACCCAGGTGACGAAAGTCCCTTTGCTTAGGGTAACAATAGGCTCCACAGGGAGAAAAGATCTGCTCTGAGACTTCACACCTTCTTGTTGGTAAAGCATTTTCCACCCTTTGAATAGGGGACATGATAAATGCACACAGTGTTATTTGTTATTATTACACTCACTAGCATCTGCATCATTACCACTGGAGTTATCAATAGACAATCTTGGTTAGCAGGTCAGAACCTGTCCCCAGTACCGCACATGGCAAATTCTGGTGTCTGTTTGCTGCTTAAAAGGATGATTTCCTTAATAAGCAGTTCTTAAGAAGGCTCAGACAGCAATCACGCTTCCTGCACAACTTTCATCTTCATTTAGTGTGACATTCTTGTTGTATCTTGTAAATAATCTGTGGTTGTCCCCACTGGGGAGAAACATGGTTTGATATAATGTCAGCCTGAGCTGAAACTGAGAAAGCTGAACTTGCCATGAAGGGGAGGGTCTCTCAAGCGCCCACATCTGAAATCTTCAACCTACTCTTACCTTAATAAAAAGTCAACCTGCCAGCATGTAAATGTCAGTGAACAAAAAGGGATGACATATGGCAAACACAGGCGGTAGTCAGTGGTAATGCGTGTGTGTGGTAGAGGCACTTGGGTTCTCAGAGCCGAGGGGGTTCTGCAGGAGTATGTGGTGGTATCCTTTCTCCTTAAAGTAATAAAGGTACTACATAGGATGAGTGATGCGCTTTGAAAACGTTTAGAGAACTGCTTTGCTCTTTTCATCTAAACTAAATTATTTCAGACCACTCTATTTGATCTTTTTGACCACTCTGTTCCTTACATGGAGACCACCTCCATGGGCTACCTTTGTTTAGGGCAATCTGTGCTCCAACAGTGAGACTTGATTTCTATGTTTGGTGAAAATGATCTATATTTATATATTATAATATTATTTCCTAATACCCTGGGATCTGGTATTTTCACCCAGCTGTATCCATGCAGAGCCATGTTGGATCTGGGTATCTGTCTGGGAATCTTGAAGGAATACTCTTTCAGACTATTTCTGTATTTTCATGTCAAATGGTACTAGACTTCACCCATTTCTCTCAATACACATTAGATCAACCTCCATAAGAATGTTTTAATATTCTCCTTTCTGATGTGGCAGAGAACAAGGGAAAAAAAGCATTCCCAAGCCACGGAGAAGGTAATTGGATCTTGTAAGGGTCACATAAAGGCATTTGGGGCTGATGTCAAAGGCCACAGCCAGTTCCCGCTTCACTCCAGAAAGGCATCTCCCCTGCAGCTCAGACGGCAGGATGCCAAATATTCCCCAAGGCCAATTCTGCAGGGGTCCGTGATGACCCTCTCACCCTCAGCCCCATGCAGACACTTGGCCCTTTACTGTGGAAGTCAGTGTGGCAGAACTGGTCTACCCATGTTTTCTCCTCGACATCTAATAGAGGAAATACTGTGGTTTGCTGTGAAGGTTAGGATATGTCTTCCTTCCTTGCAAAGTCTTAGCTGAGGAAATCAGTTGTGTGGGTGGCAAGCCCTGAGGACAGAAGATTGTGAGAGTCATTCAAAACCAAATCTTTCCTTGGGCTTCGTACCGTGCCACACTATTGAATACGTGAAGTCCTAGGCTCTCTGTTCTTTCAGAGATGCCACAGTTCCTTTTCTATTTTAATATGGACTTAGTTTCAAATCCACCTCTCAGCTGTTCCTACACGGAGCTCCCAGCTGAGGCCAGTAACAGATGTGTGGGCACATCTGAAAGCACGACTTGTCCCTGAGCTCCCTCCTGTACACCATCCCACTGGGGATGGACCTTGGTTGCTGGGACCAGGCTCCCTGAAGACAGCAGAGTCTCTTTTTATTCACTTGTCTTTCTGGAAGTGTATTTAGGGGAGAGGGTAAGAGAGAAGAGAGAGTGGAAAAGCAAGAGAAGCCTCCAAATTCAGGTGAGAGATGTCTGCAAGCTCTATCTAAAACATCATGTGATTCCTTCCCTGCCATTCCTTTCCCAGGTTTGAAAGATGCCCTGAGGTAGGTTGTCATATTTGCATAGATTTACTTGTAAAGGGAAAATTCTGCTACTGCGTGTATCCCTGACAATTGGCACATTGTTATGGGCATCTAAGAAGTCCATAAAGAAAAACAAAAAATAATATTAAAAGAAAAAATTAATAGAAAAATTGCAAACAACAAAAGCCATACTGCATTTCCCAGGAAGCCCTGAAAGAAGGATGCCTCAGAGAGGAGGCACAGGAGTAAAGCTGCCACACAAACAGCTGCCACATACATCTCTTGACGTAACAGACAACATCAGATCTGCATCTTATTCTAATTATCATCTTTGTTTACAACTGTATCTGCTTGTGTGGATGTTTCCAAATACTTTAGCATTTGATTTTAGTGCAAATACCAATCATCTAAAGCAGCTTGAAAACTGAACCAGGGGAGAAAATTGGGGGAAAAAATCCACCTCATCTTCCAACAAAACATGACAACTATCCACCGCTTCGTAAGAGCAGAGCAATTTTCTCGCTGTGAACTGGCATGCTGTTCGGGAGAGATGGGTGCAGCCTGCGATAAGTGTAACAGGCATTACTCACCAATTGTTAGAAAATGCTGTTTCTGTATCATTTGAACACGGCAAAAGTGCCACAGGACCTTCAGAAAACCTCATGCTCTTTGTCTTGTGGCTCTCACTTGTGACTGGAGGTGTCTTCAGTGTGTTATTTTATGATTGCACAAGTTGCCCATCTCAAGATTTTTTGGCTAACTTCTGCTTCTCCAGGGACAAATGGTCCTACTTAAACAGTGAGAACTGTCAGTGATGCAAAATCAGTATCTAAAACATCCCCATGAATTCAAAAACAACAGGACAAGTCATGGAAGAAGAATCCATTGAAAACTACTGATACAAAGAAAGTACCTCTGGCTCAGGAAATCCCTGAGCTGCCAATTGCAGGAAGCTAGGAAAGTATTACTCTTGTAATTTTCCCTCTACTTTATGACTGACTACTCTAGGAGATGAGATATGTATTAGAATGACTGTTGGTCTGACTAACTACGAATGTACCTATATTCTTATATTATTTTCCTGTGTTTCCCAGGAAAGTGAATCGGCACTGTAGGGAATGGGAGAGTGCTGCAGCACCCTGTGGAGGCCTGTCCCCAGCAGATTGTTTGACCATGGCAAATTTGTAGCTGCCTTCTATGACTGTCATTGCTCACATTGCCAGGAACAGGGAATGGGAATGAGCCATCTACTTATTGAGCTATGTCAGGTGCACAACAAGGCCAGTCCTCAGGATTGCACTAGTGTGTAGCACCGGGGAGGGAAGAAGTGGAAGAAAACAGGGTTTTCTTTCTGACATTTTTCTCTCAACAGTTGCTCAAAAAGTTTACATGAAGAATATTTGCAGAGAAAGCACCACACATTTAGACTAACACACAATATGTCATAGCAGTGTCTGCTTCCCAGAAAAAATCTGGAGGTTTATTTAGGTTTTTTAAATGAAAATGCAAAAGCCAAAGTTCTTTTCATCTGGAAGTGGAAAAGAAATAGCTAGTTCTATGGGAATTCTTTGGAAGTGCTGGAAAAAATAGCCAGTTTTACAAGCAGCTCAGCTCTATTTGCAACATGTGTCTATGAACAGTCAAGGTTGCTGTAAATTTGGAAAAGCACTTTGTTGAATCATTACGGTGTCAGCATGTTAATCTGGATTTGTACCAGCATGTGCTCAAAGACCATCAGAGAGACAGAAATTTCTCTATGTGATCACTAAACTATACAGTTCTGTTAGTAAACAGAAATGTTATTGGAACTAGTTAACATCCCACTCCAAACCCTAGAAAAACTTCTTGCTTTAAAATATTCACCAAGTTCTTGAGCAGCAGCTCACAACGCATTTTTTAGGCACACTGGATACAAGGATGCTACCAGAAATAAGGAACTGGCCTCTTCACTCCTCTACCCCCAAACTCCAGTCTGGATTGATTACAGAAAGCTGAAACCCAGCATTTGCAAAGAGTAAGGTAGTTTAACTCAGAAAAGTGAGCCGAAAGATGAACAGATAGAGCTGGAGCTTGTTGGACTGATGTTGGATCAGGGAACTGCATAGATGAAACCTGACTTTTGAAGTCAATAACTAGGTACAGACTTAGCACTGTAGACAATTACTGAGATAAGATGCAGTTTTACCAATTGTACATCTGTATGTCAAGCAGAACAAATGAAATCCTTGACAGTCTCTTATAGGATACCAATCCAATTTAAAGTGCATGGTACAGGGATGAGAGCAGTAGACACAGGTTAAGATAAATCTTGCCATTTTGCTGTGCTTTCCCAGATAATTTATTCTGTCCTTTTATTTATTTTTTCATACTATGGAAATTTCTGTGCATGCTCCTTCAATAATAAATTTGCGCAAGCAGTCGACGTAAGAGTGGGGATTGACAGATTGATTCTGCCTTTTGTGGTGAGCTTTTTTTCCTCTAAGGAACAATATGTAACTCACTGGTAATCCAGAGCATTGCTAATTTGATATTAATTTATACTAATTTGGTATTAATTTACACTGAGGATATACTCCCTTGGAAGAGGCAACTGTTAGAGCAAAAGGTTAACCTCACAGCACAGCTCAAGAAACTGAAGCACAGGCTCACAGCACAGATAAGGTTTGTGGCCGAAATGCATAGGGACATTAGAGACAACGGGTTTGTTTCAAACTTCTTTTGTTTCAAACTTTGTTTTTCTGCTGACTTCATGATGAGAGAGTCCGGAAAGAACTGTTAGACTTAGCAGCAATAAAATCACTCCAGATTCAGTGTGGGAGTAAGAAGTTGTTTCCTGGCTCTGAGTTTACTCTAACAAAAGATATGATCTAAAAGCAATATCCTAACTGCTAGCCATCACTCCAATGTCTTCATTAAACACAAGCTTGGCCAGCTCTGTCAAAATCTTGAATTAATCAGCTGAGCTCATGCCTCCACTGGTGGAAACCAGCATTTCTTTTTCAAAATCAGGAGCTCTACACCAGTTACTACCACTACAGAAATGTTACTGGTAAGGAACAGTTGCTGTGCTTTAGCACAAAGGGCAGTATTTAAAGAGTAATTAGGTTTTATTTTGCATTTTTACCTCCTGTGGAAGAAAGACAATTATGTACATCCTAGGACTTGCTGTTTCACAGTCCCATTTTCTACTCCTGTTTCAACGGTGCTTTGGAAACTCTCCGTAACTTCTCTTCTCCCTGTTCTTTTTGGGAATAGGGTCCAAAATATTTCAATAGGGACACATGATTGCCTTCCACTTGGATGAAAAACAACTCCCATTTAGCTTCTTCCAAATGAAAGTACTTTTCCTTTGGGTTTCCACTTCCCCCTCAACAGCCATTAACCCTCATTGTCATGGAAAGCTGAATGGATGGGAGGGGAGGCTCCAGATCAGCTACCCTACACCAGCGGTGGTCATTTGTGTGGCACCAAAGCCTCCTTCTAGCATCCTCTTCAAGAAGTTGTACTAAAAGAGGGTAAGAGGGTAGACCCTGCTGATTGCAGCCGTCAGCTGTGGGTTGGAAGTGGTGTCCCAAGTGCCCAATGTTGGAACCTCACTTTAATGTTTAATTTCGTGTTTAATTTTTAAAATTTGATTTGATCATTACCATAAACATTAAACAATATTTCCTGTTTAAATATGAATAGGGTGCATTATTTGATTGAAATGAGTGTTCAGATGGCTAATGCGTTTTATTATGGCCATAGAATTTTACTGTTATTTCCCTTCTAGCTGCTGCTGTTCCAGGGAACTCAAAGGGATTCAGTTTTCAATAGGATGGGCCCTATCGGATGGCATGGTGTGGTACACAAGCTTGCCAATAAGAGTCTTTCCCATTCTGGGGACACTGCTCCTGGTAGTTTTATAACACTGATGAGTGGCTGTTATGGTTCAATGTCCATACAGGGACCTCTGAAAGGCTCTTCACAGCCTATCTACCCCCTACCTAACATCTCTCATTTGCTATTGAATTGCCAGCTCCCATCTCTGGTTATCCTGTGATAATATCCCCTATCACTCAGCAATTGAATTTTTCAGACAAGTATCTCATTGTTTTCTCCCATGCTGCCCCTTCATGCATGGTAGGAGCTCCTTAAAGAGAGCTGCAATCCCATCTCAGGATGTTCCCTGAAATTTCTCCAAAACCTGTCCCCCTTGCTATGATGCTCACATATGACTGACAACACCAAAACCACGACTTATTATTTTGGTATGAAACTTGTCTTGTTGTTTTCTCTACTTCATTTTCTGGTTTTCTCTCTGTCTTCTCTTGTACTACACTTGTGTTAGAGAAAGTTTGGAGCTGAATGTGCTTTTTGCTGGTCTCTATAAAGGCACTAGGAACGTACAGTCCTTCCTCTTGACAAACATTTGTCAGCACTATCTTAATTAAGGTGAGGTGGAAAACAAGAATTCCATCTAGCAGAAAACGGCAACTTTTCATACACAATTTTTGTTCTGAACCATGACCTTTCAGAAATGTTTGGGCTGACATCATCACCTTTCCTGCCCGAACACCCTTGAGCACAGACATTAGGATAACTCAGCAGCACAGGTGTCTACCATGCCATCAGAGTATGACATACATGTTGGAACACTTCCTACTGCAAAAAATCCATCCTGGACTTCAGAAATCTGTCCAATAAAAGCTTTATCAAATCCACTATTTTCGTCCCCAAAGTCTGAATCATGAAAAATTAACATTTTTGTATGAAAAATTATCTCCCTTAGTACTAATTATCATGTGGGTAATACTTAAGAAAGCTGCTTTCTAGCAGGATGTTGCAATACATCCAGAGCAAATTTTGCTGGCAGAGAACAGCAATAGAAATGGGTAATGGAAATAGAAATCAGTAACAGCTCTTTTCTACTAAGAAAAAAAGCATTTCTGACTTTGTTAAGATGAATGTATAGTCCAGATAATTCTTAAGAAGGATTCTAATAGGGAAACAAATCCTTACCACAAGATCATTATGAAACTCCACCAGAAGAGATGAACCCACTTCTTGTGGCAGGAGCATTTACAGCTGAGAAAAACTAGTTATAGAACTTCAAATCCAACATGTCTGTTAAAGGCAATTTCTCCATTTCTTCAACATGGAGTGGAATTAGATATGAAGAGAGGCATTCTTCTCTTCTAACTTGTTATCTAGGAAGTTACTTCAAACTATCTGGCCAGGCTCTACAAGAAATGTGGAGACATACAGGTGAACCTCCATAAAGTGATTCATCCTCATCTGTCTCAGGAGTGAATGAATAACCCTATGGGAATACCCCTTTGCTTCTTTATTGATAGTTGAAGCATATTGGATTACCAGCTAAGAAAAACCACCTAACCTTCACAAAACAGAAAGTTTGGGTGATGAACCGCCGCCGCCCGGAGATAACTTGCTCCAAAGAGTACAGCAAGAATAAGACCAGAATTCTGCTCTTCTTATTTCCGGACCTATGTTCTGCTGTCTGACCAGCAGTGACCTCTGCAGTGGTAATAATTTTCCCTGAGAAAATAATCCAGAGCCTATAACATTTCCATTACATATTTTGCAGCATCTTCATTTCAGTGCCATCACCATTTCTGATTGCTTTGAGGTCATATAAAATATGTGTATTTTTGTTACATCTGAATTTGTTTTATCCAGAGGCAGAAGCAAGTTCATTGAACAGGGAGAGGACAGCAGTGTCAGACTGCACTACAAAGATGACCTAGGGTAATTAAAAATGGTTATTTGGCCATGTGATGACATGAGACATTCCCCAGTTAATGTTCAAAAATGTTTTGCCTATCCTCAGTTTAAGTAGCCCTGATAAAAAATTACATCTCCTGCCCTTGGGGCCCTCATTCACAATCTAAGAAAATTCACCGTGAAGACTTCCTTCGTTGTACATTGTATAAATTCCCCTTTGCTTGAATTTTATGTACACGATCTGGCTTCTACTGCTTCCTGAGAGAGACTAATTACACAGACCTCTAAATTGTCTCATTGCAGAAGTTTGAGTGCACACACATCCCATCCAATATTGTGTTTGTCAGCCATGAAAACCATGTACGACCTTAAGCAACAGAAAATGCTTGCAGTGAAAAGGATGAGTTTCTGAAGGCAGTATATCCTAATAATAAATAGGCATGATCTATCACAGAAAGGCAGACAGAAGAAAACTCAGAGCTGGGACCCTTCAAAGATTTAAAGCAGGTATCTACCCGTGGACCTGTGTGCTCCTTGAACAAGACATAGTCTCTGTAATAGTTATTGTTACAGCACTTGAGATGGTTGCCTTACTGTGGGAGGCTGAACCAGAGAAAATCTCTGCAAGTCCTCTCCAGCAGCAAGACAGAGTACATAGCTCTAATGATTGTGCTGTTGCTGTCTGCTAGACAGATATTTACAATATGCACTTACATGGTACTCCACATGGACAAAAAAAGGCCTTAATTGTATTTTGATAATCAAATCTGCTGCTCCACTCAGGTACTATACAGCTGGCAATTCAGAATGAATATAACAAACAGGTTCAACTTTTTTTTTTTTTAGTGCTTTCCTTGATTTTCCTCTAAACCCAATGTAAAATACAGTAGGTATATATGATCCAGGAGGCATTCCCAGAGCCAAGATGTTTATATTAATAAAATAATACTAGAAATGGGATTATGTTAGTGGAAGTCAGTCCCACTTGCATTCTGAAAATATCTTCTCTTCCATCTTATGAGTAATGTTTGAAAAAGAACTGATTTCCCTCTCTGTCTTTTCTCTCTCCCCTCCTCCCTGCTTTCTCCCTGTGTCTATTACAAGTATTTTAATAGAAAGACATTCAAATTGTAACACTCAGCAGCCCATGAGAATCAATTATTATTTTTTTTCCATTGCTGGTTACCATATTATTTTGTATAATTGTTGATGTCTGTCATCTAAATTACCTCACCCAAAAAGCTATCACATACATCGAAAAATAAGAATAACAATAATAATAAAAAAAAGTCTAACAACCCTTCACAACCCAGACACAACCTTGAGGGAAGAAAACACAAAACAAAAGAGAAAATAATAATAAAAAAAAGAGAGCAGCCCATCTAGCTAATTCATCTGCCCAATAAGTGCATGTGTGTGGTGGATCAGATAGGCTTGACAGCAGGTGAAGGGGGTCGGGGCTTTGCACACACTCTGAAAGGGTTTTGATGATTGCAATTACTCGCCCACGCTTTGACATAGCACACAATGAAAGACTACAATTAGACAACTATTATTACTAACTGCTGATACCAATGATGTCCATACAAATGCAGCTCACTTTGTCATTGCATTATTCATACTTGAGGTGCATTTGTGTATATGAGTTTGTGAAGGAAAAGGGGTGGCAGTTGTTGTTTGTATTTGTGGCACTGTATAAATTATCTAGATTTATGCACACAGTCTCTGTAAATCTATATTCAAGCACACAGTTGTGTACATTGTTTTTCTGCCTGTATCTGCAGGCTTGCATACGTGAAGATGCAGCAGGATCTTTGGGATGGCACAGTGCAGTTCTCCTGGTCTGCACTCAGAGCCCACAGAAGGACTTACATCAACATTTCTGGGTTTTGGATGAAGCCTTGGATGGGTATGTGGGAGACAGGGATGTAGTTTTCTTTCCTTAGCTTGTGTCTTTTCAGGCTCTCTAATACTTGGCACTGCATTTCCCATGCCTCGCTGTGTGATGAGCAGTGGCTTCTGGATACAGTCTCGTTACAAAGAGGTTTACTTTAACTGCAGAAGATTTCTAAACTGACAGAAGATTAAGACAGAAGATTTATAAACCGATTTTAAAACTGAAATTATTACCTTTGCCCAGCAGACAGAACCCAGTGCTGTTGGCAACCTCTTTAAATGGGGGGGCACTGGTGGTTTTTTTGAAGTCAGAGCACACTGGCTATTGTATGCCACTGGAGACTTTGGGACATAAGTAAATGTGGGGAGTTATTCTGGAATCATTAATTTCTAATAACTAATATTAATAATGCTTAATAAAAAGATAAAGTAATAGCTAGCAAGAATATCCAAAGTCGATTAATGTAATTTGGGCTACAGCCGTCTGACTGAAAAAAAAGCACCAAGACAGGGAATTAATTAAGAAGAACTATTCCATGTTAAATGTACACTATACCTTAATCTGAACGAACTTATCTGTGTAGAGAGCCCTTTAGATTTCTTTTATCCGCTGGTAAAGGGAATTCTAGTCAAACGTTGCCAAAAGGAGTTAAATCACCAGTGGGACAAGAGCTCTGTGCTCTTCCGTGTGGGAGCAGAGCTGCAGGATATGCCGGGGCCAGGTTTAGCCCTTGCTCTTGCCTTAGCTGTGTGCATAGCAGTTCTCACTGTAGCTACCAGCAAGACAATCACTGCATGAGTAATACATTGTTAGATTTATACAGCCTAACTTAGGTAATGTGAAATCCAGAGGCAAAAGCAAATTTGCCCCGATTTTACAATCAGTCATGTTTTTAATTGATTTACCACTGCATCATCAGGATGAAAACATCCATACAGCTCTGCAACACACTCATACCTCCTGCCAGTAAACGTTTATTCATGAACATTTTTGGACTGCATCAAGAATTCCTCCCAGGAAAGTCAGTCACAATGAAATGAAATGCAAGCGTACCCATTAATGACCAAATCATAAGGCACAAAATAACACAAAACAAGAGTAATAAACCTCTCCAGGGAATTGCATCACTGTTAACGAAGCAAGTAATCAATAGACCATTGTTTGAAAGCATTGCTTGTTGCATGACGGCTTAGATGGAGACTTGAGTAACAGCAGCAGCCTGAAAAATATTATGCCCTGAAAGTAGCTACTCTGTGAGAATTGTTTGGAAATCATGAAATCTAGGAGATTTAGAAGGTCTTTTGCTGATGGCAAAGATTTGCAAATCTACACATTTGCTCTCCTAGAGAGGGAGGAAAGACCCAACCTCCCCTAGCCCCTAAATTCCAGTTTGTGATTTATCAGCAAGAAATAGCAATTTGGGTATGGAGAGCAATAAAGACCCAGCAGGCTGGGACCCCGGGGAGATGCTCAGATGATCCGCCTGTGCTGGCATCTGTGCTTCCACAGTTCCTCATTGTGGTTAGAGGAGACAGGACAGGGGAAAGCAGGAAAAGTGACACAGGGAGCTATGACCAGGGGTGATTCCAGGACTTGCAGCAGCTCACGCTGCTCCCAGAGTTGAGGGTCTCTCAGCCAGGTGTTTCTCCTCCCACAGGAAGAGAAGGAAGAAAGATGAGAGCTCGGATGAGACACCAGCACCCTCTGTCTTCCCTTCGTCTGTCTGCTTGCCTTTCATCAGGCTTTTTCACCCAGGGAGCCAGCTGTAGAGGTTCCCTAAAACGAATGCGTTTGGCCTGAGTCAAGGCAGCTCCTTGTTGTAAGTCTCTGGGGCTTTCTTCTGGGAAGCTGGAGTTGTTAATAACATGTCTGGCTTTCCCAGCTTTCGGGGTGGTCGCATCAGGTGGCAAGTGACAGGGCTTGTCACCATTTGTAAATGTCAAGCGGGGAGCAGGGAGGCCATGTGTCAGAGTTCAGGGCCAGGTAGGTATACTTTGCCTCCCACAGTCTTGTAAACTGTCCAGGCTTCTTTCATCTCCCCAGCGGGGTTTCCAGCCACAGACATCCCTGAGACCTGACAAAGTGCTGACAGCCTTGCTGCAGGGCAGGTGGATACACAGCAGAGTGGAGAGGGGATTTGCAGAGATGTTTTTGCATCAGGACAAGATGGAAACAAGAGGCTGGGGATGCTGGCATGGTCTTGCAGGTGGCTCCCCATACAGTAGCACCCACACCACTGGTCCTGCTTCCTGCACTGGCTGTTTTCCAACAGCACTTTGCTTTTACAGTGCCAGGAGCAAAGCTCTGTAAAATACCTGTCTATCCACCTAAAAAGCAATGCACTGTGTTTTCAGAGCTCATGTCTAACCACATGTGAAACACCTGCTGTGAGCGCCTGCTCACAAGAAACTTTCAAGTTAAAATCCCCAGCACGCAAGAAACGAGCCTTTGCTGGGTGAAACTTCATCAGCAAAAGGCTTATCTGAAGCACCTGGGTCACTGTTTGGATCCACATCTGGAAGCCACATGTCAGCAAGGTCACCCATTCCCCAAACTGACTGAAACAGATGTTTTCCTGTCTCAGCGAACCCTTTTGGTTCTCCAAGACCTGAGAATGCGAGGTCTGCACAGAAGAAAGGAACTGCCATAGCATATTGTACCTTGGACCTGGAGCAGCTTATGGGCATCACAGTCTGTACCCCAGCATTATACACATTCTTTTGGAGATTAAGGTCCCAGCGCTTAAGCCAGGTGTGTTAGTCTTAAATACAAGAGCAGATCCATTGGCTTGGGGGAGATTGCACAGGTTTTAAACTATGCATGTGTTTAAGCACCTGGCACACAAGCCTTTCTCTCTAGTGCACTTCTCACTCCCCTGGGCTTAATTTCAACTCCTTCCGCTTTATGGTCTGTGGCCTCTGCTGTAAATTCAGAGAGCTGGGGAACTGATTTTTAAAAAATACTTTCTGCTTGAAATATTACAAGTAAAGAGCAGATGAGAATATATATCAGTTAAATGCTTTTTTAAAGCCATACATGACACAACACGACACACTGGATTCTAAAATAAAGTACAGTAGCAAGGAACCCCAGCTGGAATTTCCTAAAATATGGCTTTCCTCTTCCAAAAGCACTTTTAATTTTAAGTGCTGACTTTCCTGACCCAGAATAAAGTTACAGGCAATGTTTACTAGCCAGCATAGAAGGGAATTGCTCCCTTATTGCATTCCAAGCATGCGAGCCACTGAAAATCAATATAACAAAGTAGGAAAGAAAGAATAAGAGCATACCCCCTCATCTTCCCCCCTCTGCATGCACAGACAGACACATCCATAGAGCTGTCTCTCTCCTCCCCACCATGACAGGTAATGGCCCTCTCTAACCTTAGAGTTTGGCAGTGAAGAAAGATGAAGTTTGTCACATTGTTCCCAAGCAGCAAGTTGTACAGCTAGGTCACCTCTGATTTTTAGCTAGTCAGTCAAGGCTACCTTTCCACAAGCAGCACACAGCTGCCATTCCCCAACAAATAGTGAAATGATGAGTCCATGTCACAACAGAGGACACCATCTAAACTCCTTCTATCCCCTTCGGTTTGCTAATGTGATGGGAGATGACAGCGACATGAGACGGGGCTGATGTGAGCTAGGAATCTCCATAACAGGTCTTCTTGTGAAGGCAGCAAGAGCTGACCTATGGACATTTCAGCAACACAGGGAGCCGTGAAGAGGTGGAAGGTCATGTCTAAAAGCTGCTACTCTAGGGCAGGGGGCTGGGGGAAGGAGGCTGATCACTACTTGACGCCAGAGCCTGAAGGCAGACAAGATGCTGCAGGAGCAGCAGTGATCCAGGAGATGTCTTCCAGACGTCTGGCTTTCTCAACGCATTTCAGTGCCGAAGCAGGAGGAAGAGGAGAAAAAGGAGGAAAGGAGGAATGACTCACTTGTCTATACTGCATCAGGTGCTAAACTTTCTGCAGAAAGTCCACACTGCTCATCAAAGAGGTTGGACCTGGACTTTGGTAACAAGGATCCTTTTGATTTCTGTGTGGCTTGCAGTCTTGTTTGTGGGAGAAACACATGATCCTGTCTGCTGCTTTGGGATTTCTTTAAGCGCTGCTCTTTCAATGTCAAAGCAGAGGTCCAGTGCAAAAGCAATACTCCCCTCTGTCTCTCTCCATGGCACAGTCTAAATGGGGGCTGTGCTCTTTAAGAACAGATTTTGTTTGCTGGAGGGGGCCTGAAAGTGTTTTTAACCCATGGTGCCATGCAGGGCAGATACGTTGTGAAGCAGACACCAGCTGCAGGGTTAGCAGCAATCACTGAGACTTAGTGCTGAAATCTGTCACGTGTGGGAAGTTAACACAAGTGGCTCTGCCATCCCAAAAGTCTTGGTGCCACATAGAGTTTTTCTTCCCAGGGTAATGAAGATGAAAGAGAAGAGAAATGCAGAGCCCTGATTATCTGGCACTGTGACCCAAGATGAAGTCTCTGCAGGATCAGCAAACCCACCCTACCCTGAGTGACTCAGATCTGCCCTTAAAATATATCCCAGGGCTTACCTCGAAATGATGCAGTCCCTGCCAGTCCTCAGCAGCCGTAGCCTTGCCTGCAGCCTGACAACTTTATCACCTCCCTCCCTCCCTTTGCTCTCTCACTCATCCTTTGGTGCATGGGGTATTCAGGGCGATGGCTAGTGCCAATGTTAATGGGAATAACACTTGGAGGCTGCTGGAGGGAATCAAGGCCTCTGTCTTCCCAAGCCATCACTGCTTTGCAAGCTCTGGTTCTCACCTTTAATGTGGAGTCAGCTTTCTTGGCACATGGAGGATTCACCCTGTGGGATACTTTGCTGACTTTTCACCTTGACTCAGACATGCACAATAGAAATAGCAGCTGTGGACTCCTATGGTTTCAGACCCTGCCCTGTTTCAATTAGAGTGACACATGGGTTTGCAGAGGAGGCTTTCAAGGAGGATTCGCAGGTTTCCTTCTGAGTCTTAACACTTAGAAAAAAAGAGTTGCACTGAGCTGCCTGTTTCTCCTGAGCACCTACAAGCACCTGGCAAGCAGGCAGTGGTTCTGCTACCCTCCCTTGTCTGATGGAGAAGCAGAGAGTGCGCTCGAAGTGCATCACTACCCTTTCACACTGGTCATAGTGACACAGAACAGTTGCACACTGTCAAAATCCATCCCCACACCTTTGCAGTGAGTTCTACCAGCAGAAGGATTTGGGGACAGCACCCAGGGGTGAAGGGCATCACTGAGAGGAAGTGATGTTGGCAAGGCAGACTGTTTCTCACCTCCATGTCACCCCATGCTGCTAACTGTGGATAACTCAGTGCAGACTGGAGCATGGCTGTCACAAAAGCGTTGCCTAGGGGCTGGAGCAGGATAACTGAGAGATGTTACTTTCCTGCAGATCTTGGGAGAATCCTCTCCATTGCCATAGGGTCACCTCTTCCCCAGCCCTAGGGCTGAGCTGTTCGCAGAGGTGACCCAATGGCAGTGGAGAGGATTCTCCCAAGGTCTGCAGTAAAGTCACATCTCTCAGTTATCCTGCTTCAGCCCCATGGGAACACTTTTCCAGCCCAGGTACATCAGACTCCTGGTGTGGAGCTGGGCAGAAGACAACCTGGCCACCCCAGCACCTCCTGTTACTACAGAGGAGATGGGAAATAGCTGCGAGAGTAGCAGGTGATGCCCGACAGCTGAGCACCACTTCATGGGAATGCTCATGCAATGGCATACTCAGCCTTAGGATATCCTTGTGTCCTGGAAAGTCTCTCAGAAGTGCCCAGAACAATCTGAGAAGCACACCGTCACCTAAAAAATGAAACGACTTCCACAGTTTTTCAGAGGTGCTCTTGTTACTGAAGCAACCTGCCCTAGTCCTCCATCTCTCACTACGCTGGAGAGAAATAGCATAGATTACCTTCAAAGAGAAGTACCATCCTCGCCCAGGAGAGAGAGGAAGAGGAGGAGATTCTAACTGCAAAGGTGAGGAGCTAGGGGAAACTCAGAAGTTGTTTGGAAAGTAGAGAGAATTAATTTTATATTTAGTTGGTCTTTTTTTCTTTTTGTCTTTATAGAACTGACATGAAATTGTTCTAAAAAAAGTCAAGCTGGCATCTTCCCTGAGACACTTGCCCCTTGGCCCTGGGGAAAGGCTGCGTGCTGGCCCTGAGGAAAGGCTGCATGCTCTACAGCCTCCCACGAGGAACGTTAACAGGCTATGAGGGGTAGTGCCTGCTAGAGGGTTGCAGCAATGATAGGGCTTAGAAACCAATCAGGATTTTCACAGCAATCTCAAGCTGTTTGAGGCCTTGCCCTCTGCTGTCATGTGCACACTTGAGATTTTTTTGCTTTCTTGTTCAATAAATCCCCAGTTTTCTAGACCTCAGAAGTGTACCAAAGTTTGAAAGTGACCCAAGTTCAAGCTAAAGGCTCAGCAGGAGACAAATAAAGGAATCTCAAATCTATTATTAAATAAGTAAAACCTCACGACATCTTTAGGTCTGGCTTACATTTTCTGAGTCCTTGAAGTTGCTAATAAACATCAAGCATATGGCTGGAGCTTTAATCCTCAGCTCTAATAATACTTGGGAAAATATTCAGGAATATACTCATCCACATTTGGAGACTTTGGAAAATTCTCCACATTTTCAAGCTTGTGCTAGCCTGTAAGCAGGAAGGGTTTTGCAAAGTCAGGCACTGTTTTTGGTGGGCATAGCAAGGTTTTGGCAGTGGGGGGACTGCCTGTGCTTTTTCTATTCGAAGTTGCTAGAAGCTTTCCTGTGTCTAATAGAGCCAGTCCTAGCCAGCTCCAAGATGGACCAGCCACTGGTCAAGGCTGACACCATCAGAGATGGTGGTAACACCTCTGGGATAACTCATTTAAGAATGGGGGGAAAAAACTGCTGTGAAGCAGCAGCATGAGAGAGGAGTGAGAATATGTGAGAGAAACAACTCTGCAGACACCAAGGTCAGTTAGAAGGAGTGGGAGTAGGGAGAGTGACAGAGCAGAGCCCCCTACAGCCTGTGGTGAAGACCGTAATGAGGCAGGCTGTCCCCCTTCAGCCCATGAAGAATAGTGGTGTAGTAGATATTAACCTGCAACCCATGGAGGTTAAAGGTGGACCAGATGTCCGCCTGCAGCCCATGGAGGAACCCATGTTGGAGCAGGCTCCTGGCAGAACTTGTTGACCCATGGAGGCAGGGGAGCCCATGCCGGAGCAGGTTTGCTCGCAGGACTTATGATACTGTGGGGGATGCACGCTGGAGCAGTTTGTTCCTGCAAAACTGCACACTGTAGAAAGGACTCATGCTGGAGCAGTTTTTGAAGAACTGAAGGCTATGGAAAGGACTCATGTTGGAGAAGTTTGTGGAAGATCGTCTCCTGTGAGAGAGACCCCATACTGGAGAAGAGGAAGAGTGTGAGGAAGAAGAAGCAGCAGAGATAACATGTGATGAACTGAACACAACCTCCATTCCCTATCCTTCTGTTCTGCTTGGGGGGAGAAGGTAGAGGAATCAGGAGCGAATTTGAGCTTAGGAAGAAGGGAGTGGTGGGGGAAAGTTGATGGATTGACTACATCGGTGGACAAGGGAAGAGCTACAGATGTTGTCTATCTGTACTTCTGTAAGGTCTTTGACACAGTCCCCCCCAACATCTTTCTCTCCAAATTGGAGAGGTATGGATTTCATGGGTGGACTATTTGGTGGATGAGGAACTGGTTTGCTGGTGGCATCAAATTGGTAGTGGTCAATGGCTCAATGTCCAGATGGAGCCTGGTGATAAGTGGTGTCCCTCAACGGTCTGTATTGGAGCCAGTACTCTTTCATATCTTCATTAATAACATAGACAGTGGGATCAAGTGCACCTTCACAAGTTTGCAGATGACACCACACTGAGTGGTACCGCTGACATGCCTGAGGGAGGGGATGCCATCCAGAGGGATCTGGACAAGCTCAAGAAGTGGGCCCATGTAAACCTCATGAGGTTCAAGGCCAAGTGAACAGTCCTGCACCTGGGTTAAGGCAACCTCCAGTACCAATACAGTCTGGAGGATGAAGGGATTGAGAGCATCCCTGCCAAGAAGAACTTGAGGGTGCTGGTGGAAGAAAAGCTGGACATGAATCGTCAATGTGCGCTTGCTCCTCTCTGCTCTGGTGAGACCCCACCTGAAGTACTGTGTCCAGTTCTGGGGCCTCCAACATAAGAAGGACATGGACCTGTTGGAGCAGGTCCAGAGGAGGGCCACAAATATGATCAGAGTGATAGAGCACCTCTGCTACGAAGACAGGCTGAGAGAATTGGGGTTATTCAGCCTGGAGAAGATAAGGCTCTGGGGACACCTTATTATGCCCTTCCAATACATAAAGGGGCCCTACAGGAAAGACAGGGACAAACTTTTTTGCACAGCCTGTAGCAATAGGACAAGGGGCAACAGTTTTAAAGAATGAGAGGGCAGATTCAGCCTAGATACACAGAAGATGTTTTTTACCAGAAGGGTGCTGATATGTTGGAACAGGTTGCCCAGAGGGTTGGTGGATGCCCCATCACTGGAAACATTCCAGGTCAGATTGGAAGGGACTCTGAGCAACTGGATGTTGACCAAAAAGAATTCTTCCATACAGTCTTCAACAGTGCTTTACCTTGCAATCCACTTTCTGAAATGGCCTAAATAAAATGTGTAGTCATGGTCACGTATGACCTTGACCTACAGATATTCAAAATATAGCTCCTAGTCATAATTTACTCCCTGAAAGGTAGGATGAATTTAACGAGGTGGTCATCCTGACTGAATCTCAACACAGACCAACACCAGTTTCACTACAGATATAGTAAGGACCATGTTGTAAAGTAATCACAGCCAAGTGCAAACTCTGAAAGTCCATGAAATGTCTTTCAGCTTGTTGAAGTATTTTGCTGATGTTAATTAAACTTTAGATCACCTGGCTTAAATCAGAATAGCAGAACTACTTCAAAACTCACTTTGAAGTTTGCCTGTTGTGAGCATAAGTCTGGACTGCATGTCCTCTAGAGGTCCAGTCCAACCAAAATTACACAATTTCATGAAAATGACACAAAAATATTGTAACCTGGAAAGCTGGTTGCAGAGACAGAAAGAGACACTGGAACTTTCTCTCCACAGGCCACATTATTCCTCAGGAGCTAGAGACTGAACACCATAGTTCTGCCTCACTGTCGGACATCCCCATCGTTCAAATGCCAGACTGTGCCCCCAACAAGAGCCTGGGGACACAAGCTGTCTCTCTGCTGAACAACTGCATTACTTTCAGAGGAATAAAAATCATGAAGTGTTTGAAGGTCTCTCTGTCTGAGCAGATTTGCATGACCAGTTCTGTTAGCAATCGTGCATCTCTGGCACGCCTGGGTAGTTAGATGCTCTTCAAAGATTTGCAGTGGGCAGTTTTAGCCATGCATCTTTTCATCTTTTATAGCTACACTCCTTATGTCGGAACCATTAGCAATATCTCTAAACTCCCTTTCAATCATGTTTTACAGTGCCTGTTCAGTGCATTGAGGTACCTTTTATGGTTGAGATGACACTTTCATTATAAGCTGCTGTTTTCAGTGGTTTATAACTTTTCCCCAAAATTACCTTCGGGGGTTGAAATTTTCTCACGCTTTCCTATTCACAGGCCAGCAGTGAATTTATTTAGGAAGTTGGAAGATAATCTCTGCAGCTATTTAGGAGTTACCAAAATTTAGGGGGAAAANAAGTTGATGGATTGACTACATCGGTGGACAAGGGAAGAGCTACAGATGTTGTCTATCTGTACTTCTGTAAGGTCTTTGACACAGTCCCCCCCAACATCTTTCTCTCCAAATTGGAGAGGTATGGATTTCATGGGTGGACTATTTGGTGGATGAGGAACTGGTTTGCTGGTGGCATCAAATTGGTAGTGGTCAATGGCTCAATGTCCAGATGGAGCCTGGTGATAAGTGGTGTCCCTCAACGGTCTGTATTGGAGCCAGTACTCTTTCATATCTTCATTAATAACATAGACAGTGGGATCAAGTGCACCTTCACAAGTTTGCAGATGACACCACACTGAGTGGTACCGCTGACATGCCTGAGGGAGGGGATGCCATCCAGAGGGATCTGGACAAGCTCAAGAAGTGGGCCCATGTAAACCTCATGAGGTTCAAGGCCAAGTGAACAGTCCTGCACCTGGGTTAAGGCAACCTCCAGTACCAATACAGTCTGGAGGATGAAGGGATTGAGAGCATCCCTGCCAAGAAGAACTTGAGGGTGCTGGTGGAAGAAAAGCTGGACATGAATCGTCAATGTGCGCTTGCTCCTCTCTGCTCTGGTGAGACCCCACCTGAAGTACTGTGTCCAGTTCTGGGGCCTCCAACATAAGAAGGACATGGACCTGTTGGAGCAGGTCCAGAGGAGGGCCACAAATATGATCAGAGCGATAGAGCACCTCTGCTACGAAGACAGGCTGAGAGAATTGGGGTTATTCAGCCTGGAGAAGATAAGGCTCTGGGGACACCTTATTATGCCCTTCCAATACATAAAGGGGCCCTACAGGAAAGACAGGGACAAACTTTTTTGCACAGCCTGTAGCAATAGGACAAGGGGCAACAGTTTTAAAGAATGAGAGGGCAGATTCAGCCTAGATACACAGAAGATGTTTTTTACCAGAAGGGTGCTGATATGTTGGAACAGGTTGCCCAGAGGGTTGGTGGATGCCCCATCACTGGAAACATTCCAGGTCAGATTGGAAGGGACTCTGAGCAACTGGATGTTGACCAAAAAGAATTCTTCCATACAGTCTTCAACAGTGCTTTACCTTGCAATCCACTTTCTGAAATGGCCTAAATAAAATGTGTAGTCATGGTCACGTATGACCTTGACCTACAGATATTCAAAATATAGCTCCTAGTCATAATTTACTCCCTGAAAGGTAGGATGAATTTAACGAGGTGGTCATCCTGACTGAATCTCAACACAGACCAACACCAGTTTCACTACAGATATAGTAAGGACCATGTTGTAAAGTAATCACGGCCAAGTGCAAACTCTGAAAGTCCATGAAATGTCTTTCAGCTTGTTGAAGTATTTTGCTGATGTTAATTAAACTTTAGATCACCTGGCTTAAATCAGAATAGCAGAACTACTTCAAAACTCACTTTGAAGTTTGCCTGTTGTGAGCATAAGTCTGGACTGCATGTCCTCTAGAGGTCCAGTCCAACCAAAATTACACAATTTCATGAAAATGACACAAAAATATTGTAACCTGGAAAGCTGGTTGCAGAGACAGAAAGAGACACTGGAACTTTCTCTCCACAGGCCACATTATTCCTCAGGAGCTAGAGACTGAACACCATAGTTCTGCCTCACTGTCGGACATCCCCATCGTTCAAATGCCAGACTGTGCCCCCAACAAGAGCCTGGGGACACAAGCTGTCTCTCTGCTGAACAACTGCATTACTTTCAGAGGAATAAAAATCATGAAGTGTTTGAAGGTCTCTCTGTCTGAGCAGATTTGCATGACCAGTTCTGTTAGCAATCGTGCATCTCTGGCACGCCTGGGTAGTTAGATGCTCTTCAAAGATTTGCAGTGGGCAGTTTTAGCCATGCATCTTTTCATCTTTTATAGCTACACTCCTTATGTCGGAACCATTAGCAATATCTCTAAACTCCCTTTCAATCATGTTTTACAGTGCCTGTTCAGTGCATTGAGGTACCTTTTATGGTTGAGATGACACTTTCATTATAAGCTGCTGTTTTCAGTGGTTTATAACTTTTCCCCAAAATTACCTTCGGGGGTTGAAATTTTCTCACGCTTTCCTATTCACAGGCCAGCAGTGAATTTATTTAGGAAGTTGGAAGATAATCTCTGCAGCTATTTAGGAGTTACCAAAATTTAGGGGGAAAAAACAAAGAAAAATTAAAAAATCTTATTTTTGATCATATAAACAGAGAAAGTAGGCATGTACTTTCAGCCTCCTGTAACACAAAAAGCCACAGTGAATGCAGGCTCCATGACACACTTGTGTATTGTGATTAAATTTGGACAAAGAAAAAAATTAAACACAATGAGAATTCATAAACCACTCAGTTATGGTGGTATCCTACTAGTAAGAGATGGAAAATGTACTTACGACTATGGGAGGTTGAAGGGCCCATTTTGCTGGATTCAGCATTTTAAGTTTCCTGAGTTTTGTGCAGTGCGCCCATACTACAGCATCAATAAATGTTTTTTGAACTCATAAGCCAAGCAGTCATAGCCACTCAAGAAATGTATAGGCAAACTTAACTAAGGTATTTATCCACTGTTCTGAAGGTATTCACTCACTTTTCAGTACATGTGTGTTCCAGCTGGTCCTTAATAATACTTGCTGACACCAATTATTTTCAGACTTTATATTTGCAGAACAGTAGTCACAGTCTGGGCATATGTTGTTTCCAATTGTGTCTACTTTCCCTTTCAGGAGAAGAAAATGCATATTGTCTTGTTTCTTTCTCAGTGCTTAAACCTGTTCTTTGGATACGTTTGCTTGTTTGTGTGACAGAGGCTTTCATCTGAAGACCTAAACACTGTCAGAGTGAGGCTGCTGGGCGAGGTGGATACCTGCTTTGATGTAAATTGAAATAATCTTCACAACAAACAGGTAGATATTGTTATGGCCACTGCAAATCTACCTGGGCTTCTTTTGGGTATATATCAAGAGGAAAATAAATATGGAGACAGATTCAGTTTAGATTACTCTCTGTGGATCTGCTCCAGTGTTGGCTCTAGCCAGTGGGTCCCTTTTCACTGGCTTTAATGGCTTTCTAATCAGGCTCTAGAGTCTGATTTTATGTTCAATGACCCGGTTGTTCATGATGAGGTTTCAGCAATTTCAAAGTAACTGGAGTTGCCAAATAGTTTTAGATATAAGCGGTTCACTTCCCTCATAAATTTTACAAAAGCAGCTCCACCTACAGGATCCCCAAAATTAGTGGGAGTTAAGCAACTCCTGCGAAAGGGACTATGAATGCTTGCTTGAGCTTTTTAAATTTGCATTAGCCTTCTCTTAGGATTCCCCTGTGCATTTTAACCTGTGCAGGACTGTCTTAAACAGCACGTCCTCCAGACTTGAAATAGTATGTCTCTAATACAACTAAACGCAGAAATCATCACTTTGAGTCTCATATTGTATTTCAGGGAACTCTTCACTATATGCCTTTAGAGCAAAGTACTTAACTACTTTAATTTTCAGTGCAAGGAAACCTGAGCAAACACACTTGCTCGAGGTTAGGTAGAGCTGAATGGTCTCAGCATCCAGATCCAAACTGAATGAAGCAAAAATCTTCCCTTTCACATCAGAAGTCACACACAAGCTGACAGTTTCTCTTTAAAAGGTGAGTTACTTCATCCTGCAGTATGATATGCTGTATTTAACGCTTCATTTTAAGCTGCATTGAGCTCAAATAAATATAAATACCCAATGGTCATTCTGTTTATTAAACTGGAGCTACACAAAGGACTAATAATCTGGTTGTCTTGTTGTTCAGTCTAATTATAGTAGGGAGTGTGAGGAATCCCATGTGACCCCTAACTTTGGATGAAAACAATTAGTCTGCAGGTTTCCTTTTTTGGCCTTTATTATTATCATTATTGCCATTAATAAACTTCATCTTACACTGCCACGGTCTACAGAAGTGCACAGTACAAAACCAGGAGAGAAAAGAGAAATGAGGTATTCTGTCTTTTTCATGTGATTTCTGTTCTTGCTTTTTGGATAAGATTTGTTTTGTATCTGGGCAGTGAGCTGAAAGGCTAGGTCCTCGAGAAGAATATTAGAACGAAATGCTCAAAAATGTTTTTTGTAATGGAGGCTGCTGTCAACATTTCTCAAGAATAGACCAAGCGCAAACCTTGAAGAGGGGCCCTAGGGAGTGATTTATAGTACGGACTGATACAGTAAATGCAATTTGTTTTAATTAAGACGATGGCTTATTGCATAATTCACATTGCGTTGGCTGAAATGACCGCACCAGGCAGTTTTGGAGAATTACAAGCCATTCTCATAAATTCCATTAACTGTAATGCAGCAAATGTTGCAGGAAACAGTTTCATCAAAAAACATAAATGCAACATCCCTACTTCTCACAAATTTACACCAAAACTAATTCTGCAGCATGTTCTCAGCTTTTAGGTCCTATATATCATGAATTATAGTTTTTCACTCCCTTTCCCTGGTACACTTAAGAAACGTGCAAATATGATCAGCATTCTAAACACCCAGTTGAATCCTTAAGTAGCAACAAAGAGCCTGGTGCAAAGGAGGCAAACATATCCCCAAGACAATTCACCTGGCCACAGTGCCTAGACCTGAAGATGTTGTTAAGGGAACGTACTGTAGACTACAGGGCACCAACAATAGCATAATTTTGAAAACCGATTGCTGTTTTTATTTGGGAGAGAGTGTTCAGCACATTCTGAGATGCCTGTGCTATTCAGAATGAGCACACTGAGTTGATTGACTCCAGCTTTGGCTTTTGTACTCTCAGGTTTAGTAGCCTTCAAAACACCCGTGTGATCATGCAATTAAAGAGTGAGTCACGAAGTAATGAAACAGAAATAAAATTGAGCTGAATTAAATTTGCCTGGGTCAGCCTAATACTGGCATTGTCAAATGTTTTCAGAGACAATTTTGTAATATTTACCTTCTTTTAATGTCACTTTGTACTTCTAAGACAAATATAAATAAATATACTGTCCAGCATATATATGGTATAGTATATACATAGAAGGAGTATAGTATTATATATAGTATGAATAGAGCTATAAAGAACCTACAGATCTGGGAAAAAAAGGGTGCCATTTAGTTGTTAAATATTTACTATTTCAAATGAATCACTCATTGCACTTGAGTTGTTCCAGTCCCAGAAAGCTGCAAAAATCATATACTTGAAAGAAAACAACAACAACAAACATCTTACCACGTTTGTGAGGTAATTAAAGAGAGAAGGGAAGGAAGGAGAGAAGAAAGATCTCAGATCAGCACTGGAATTCATGATTAGGCATAACCATTGTATGTATTTCCTCAGTGAAACGATATGCCAAATAAATGTGAGAATCTGATTCCTAATACCCTGTCATGGATTTAGCTCACTTAACACCAGTTACCTAAAACTTACATGTCTATTCTGTCTATAGGCAGTAGCTGTAGGTTTCCAGACATCTATTTACAATCTGAGAGTAGGGTTTTAAAGCAAACAGGGTGAGCCACCCATGCTAGCCAACAGAGAAGTGAATTTGGATGTGACCTTTTTGTGCAAAGATGCAAAGCATAGTTAATGTTGTAGGAAAGCTGCTTTTCTAAGGTAAGTAGCTGCTGCGACCTGCTGTGAACATTTTAAAATGTGACAGCCCTGAATGCACGGCTGCTGATGTCAACAGAAAAGCTTTCAAAGTCTCCAGTGAACTTGGGTGATCCCTAGACCATGGTGGCCAACTGGCTGGTTTCGAGCTACGGAGAGTTGGCAGAGCTCCTGCTCATTGTCTACTACATGGTATCTGAGGCAGAAAAAAGCAGTGAGTTACTATCTGAATAGCTCTTTGTGAAACAAACCAAAGGATCTTGTTGAAGCTGAAATTTCCACCTTGTCCAGGCGTCCAGTGGCATTGCCAGCCCAGCACCATCTGCCAGTGGTGCTCTACGGGCATACTCAGCAACTGCCTTCTGCCAGGGGTAACCGGGTCACCCCAGAGCCAGCCCCGGGACTCTCCAGCAGACCAAACAGCACTGACAGATGGAGAGCTTGACTTCAACACACCTTTGAGTCTACATCTCTGTAAACAAAAATGTTTCAAGCAAAAATGATAAGCTTGCAATGCTCATGTTCAGCTTCAGTTTTCCCTTTCAACTGGCTAATGAAACAACCCTCCTTATTGTGTTGCTTCCTCCTTCAGTGCTTGCCTTATCTATTTATTTTGTTCTCTGCGGGAGGACACGCACCCCTTCTCTGTATTTGGGCAATGCCGTGATCTCAATTTGAGGAGGGAGAAGAGTCAGATTTAGGTGCTGCCCAGCTACAGAGGAATGTCAACTTATAATAAGTTGGTGGCTGTGCTCTTTCCTTCCCCTCCCACTACACTGCCTGTGACGGGGCGTTATCAGTTTGCCTCCTGTTCCTTCCTTTGAAGCATCGTAAATATAACAGGAAGCCGGACCTGCTTTTGAGCAAAGTTCCTCACTGCATTATACATGAGTTCAAAACAAGAGGAGTTTGTTCTGAATCCCACTTAGCCTCGTGAACTTTTGCAGGTGAATTTCAGGCCTATTTGGCTGGCTAAAGCTGAAGTTTGAATTATTGAAACAACAGGGGGGCGCTTTGGATCTCTTCTGCCAGGAAGGCTGAGGGAGACAGCATTTTATTTTCAGCCTTATTAAAACTTCTCTATAGAGAGGAAGTCGATCTTTTCAATTGCTCTTAATCTCCAGAGAAATATCCCACTGATCCCTAAAATGCCGAACTTGCAATCCTGGAGCAGTTTTTAACCTGCAGCACTGGAACGTTTCTAATGTTTCCAATTCTGCTTAAATGCATCTCCCTTTGCCGATTACCCTGCTGTTGCTGGACGCTGCCAAAACCTACTGTGGTGTTAATTTGCACAAGGACAGTACTTGTTGTCCACAGACTTGCGGGACCACTTGTGCCAACCTGTGTTAGTGCTGGACCCAGAGATCCGGGTATTTGATAGGGATGCTGAAGTATGAGCCTGCAACGCCATTTCAGGTCTGTCACTCTCAGAAATAAGACTCGCCTAACTCTGGGAATGAGATTCAGCCCCAGCCTGTTCACATGTACTTTGGACAAATGTCTTTGTTTTTATGCGGCTGTCTCCAGGTTTTGACAGACAGATTAGCCACATGTCCTACAGCAAGGTGTCATGTTCGTCTTCAAACTGCTGTCTGGACAGGACCCCATGAGCCCAGGCGGTGGCAAAGGGAAGGGGCAGAAAGACAAAGCAGCAGCACCCCTGGGAGAGGCTGGGAAGAAAGCGAAAACTTTGTGTGATGTGGGTAGGATTTCTCTCCTGCCTGAGAGGCGGCGAGCGGGGCGGCGGCAGAGCCTCCGCTGGGATGAGATGTTCCGCCGGAGGGGATGGGAGCGGGGGAGGGAAAGCAGGGGGGAGAGTTGTCAGCATCTGAATCAAAATGAGTTTTTGCGAAGACAAAAGACAACATCCAGTCCAGTAATCTGAAGGCATCAGCTGAGTTTTTACCTGCACTTTTAACGTGTGCTGTTTAAAGATGATGAGCGTGAGATTAACAGCCTTTGTTTCCGATTTTAGCTGCCTCCGTTCCCTGGCCTGGAGTGATTCTTTATCTCAATTGCCAGCTTTGCATGTCATTCAGTTCAACTTAATCGCAAGGATCCACAAATCAAGCGATTTCAGGCTGGGGGCTCTGCCTTACAAAGCCTTTGCGCGTCAGCAAATAGGATTTTCTTGCACTTCCTCATGGACTTAACAAAGACGTTTGCTCTCAGTTTACAGAATTTACATAGTGCAATATGGACATTTCACAGTGCTGGTTGCATCAGGATCCCTTTGAAGTCAGAGAGCTCGGATGGCCTATATGAATGAATAGAGATTAGAACTGCATACACGAGTTGCATCCAGGTTGGAAAGCTCCTAATTTAATGACCAAGCAGTTAAATCAGATGCAGGGTCAAGATCCTCAGCTGATTTAAATGCGTGGAAATCTTGCACGCTTAAAGGTTACACAAAGAATTACACCAACAGAAAATTACGCCCTAATATTAGGTTATTAAACTGAGTTACCATGAAGCATTCACCATGATTGTTGCATATATCCTCCGATCTTCACGCAAAATAGCCAGCACACCTCAGTGCACATGGCTTACCAGAACATTCAAATGTGGGAGAAAACCTGGATCTAAAAACATTGTGAAGTTGGACTCAATCACCTCACAGTAGTCATTGTACAACAAGAGCACTTTAATAAGATATAGAGACCCAAGGGTACATGGAACACAGCTGGCTGAGAGTTTGTGGAGTTTTTTTGTCAGTTGCTGTTTCCAATAGAGAGGGGAACTTTGTGTGAAAATTTAAATTGTGTGTAATTTTGGATCAAGGAACACTGACTAGTCTTAGCAAAAAATATTGCTCTTCTTGGAGCAAATGTTTGATCCTGGGTCAAAGTGCAATAGTTCGTGAATTCCTGTTTCAAAGTAATATTTAAATTTTTATCTAAAGCTTGACCTGATTTCTAAAAGGGTATAAATGAGTTAAATAAGCCCCACATTAAACACAACTGTGTATCTCATGGTAAAAGTACATTTTGGGTTGACCCAAAAATAAATAAAAAAAAAAAGACGCATTCTCTAATGTTCAGGGGATTCATATCACTTTAACAGAAATAAGCAGAGAGATGTAAACCACAAAGACTTTCAGGTCTTCTGATCCAGCTTTATTATGTATCCAGCAGAGATCAATGCCTCAAAGAAAAGTGTAAAATCCCCTGAAATGCCCCATTAAAGACTACACATTTGATAGCGATTAGTGTATGGATGTCTGAGGTTCCACATCTTCTCATTATTAGCTCCATCTAATGTGATGTTCCCCATATGGGCTGCTGGGATCACATGAATTTGTACAGAATCACACTGGAGGAAAGCAGAGAAGACTACTATATACCAAAAAGCTGTTGGTCGCTTTGCTGTCTATCCAGCGGATGCCCTATTCTTCTTTCAGGATTAATCACTCTGCCCTAAAAGTCAGTTCCTTCTGGGCAGTTGTGGCAATGCTTTGCACCAGCATAACCAAGTATTTATGGCAGGATGCAAATCCTGATTTTGCAGCCAGTTGCTGTGGTTTCATGGTGCCGAATGGGTATGTAGATAGGCTTAACAGACCCTCCAAATGGGAATTTGGCTCTGGAAAAGGCGTTAGCTATTGCAGCCTTCCCCAACGTGCATTCCCATGTTATCTATAATGGCCACACGCCTATGTTTATAGGCTGTAGGCTGTGCCAAGGAATTAGGCACTGAGCTGTTTCACTGGAGCTATGAAAACTGCTTTCTGCAAAGTTGGAAGCTTCATTGCTTGTAATCATCTGAGATCAAAGACAGAGAAGATGGGTTTGTTGTTGCTTCTTGGTGTCTTGGAGACTACTGGCATTTTATTCAGATAGGCTGATTTGTCTGTCTCTGGTGACATGTAAATAGCTCATCAGAACTGGTACTACACTATGTGAATGAATGGAGGGGTGATACAGGGAACTTCCCTCAGGATGAGAAAGCCCAGCCTGTATGAATATCACTATCCCAGCCCCAGCACCTCTCACACAGATAGTGGATTGGGATGGAAGAGGAGATATAACACGCATTTAAGTGGATGCATGGGAATCAAAACCTTCCTGCCCCATCGAGAGCTTTAAAAATAAAACTGGTCCCAGATCCTGAAGGAAGAACTTGTTTGTTGGGAGAAGCTGTCAGGCTATCAGGATTCCTTTCCCCAGGACCTACACAAACACAAGGAAGAGAATCTAACCCTAAGATGACTAACCCTTCAAAACAGAAGTAGGCATTGGGAAATGTGGGAAAAGAGATGCTTTGCAATGACCACATTTCTGAATACACATCCCATGTTCCCTGGGACAAGGATGTCAACCCTTTTCTTCTCCTTTTCCCTTGACGAGTGATAATTACCCTCCTAGTGCAATAAATGTGGATTCATTCACCTTTCATAACCGATCAAGTCTACAGGCTCCATTTCATAGCTGCTGAAGTAAGAAGAGTAGCTCTGCTCTGCCCCGCTTTCCCCACAGAGACAGCTGAAACCTTGGTGGTCCCATTGCACCATCAGGCCTGTCAGCATAAAATCTCATCCCTCAGTGGTTTCCGTTCACTTTATAACTGAAGTGAGATGAGAAAAACTCGTGTTTGCCAGTTCAGAGTGGTTTTGCCAGACAATCTGAGCATATTCAGGGTGGCCTGTCCTCAAACCAACGTGTCCTGCTCTAAGCACACAGGTGCATTCATGGCCACTGCCGTAGAAGCTGCTGGCAGCTATATCAAAGCTGTTACTGTAAAAGAGACGTCCCACTCTCTGAGCTGCAGAGCAGTCTGCCATGTGACTGCTGCATATTCGCTTTTCCATATCAGTTTTAAGGAAAAGCAAAATTAAATATTACACAAGCTGCAAACATGGAAGCACACTCAAATGCAGACATGCTGTATGCAAAACCAGCTACGCACATACATACATGCACACAGTCCACCTTGCCAAAGATGGCAGCAAAGACCATTTTCCGAAGACTTTGCATACCTCCTAGTGAGAAGCCTGTTTTGTCTTTGAGAAAAGTTGCTTTTGTGTTACAAATAGGGGCCATTCATTTAAGCTGGAGGTGTCAAACATAAAAAAGAGATGAGACATCAATTGGGGCCCACGGGGGATGAGGAGGGGAGACAGAGAGCCTGAAAAATGCTTCCGACGCAGGAGCCTTTTTTAAGCCCAGAGCGTGTTGCAGCCAGCTGGATCTTTGGAGAAAAAGATGAATTTCTACTCATTTAAACATGAATAAGGTGAGATGAAGGGAGGGGGAAAATCCATGAAGGTGAAGAGCCTTTTTTTTTCTCTTTCCCCAGTTGTGATGGATGATTTTAGCCTAAAGTACTGAGCCTTCCAGTGAAAAAAATATCTACAGTGATTTTGATAAATAAACGCTTAGACCTTGCAGTTGCCACCTTGATGTTGGAGAGAAAGAAGTTTACATTTGATGGTGTGGGGTTTTTTTTGCACAGGGCTCAGAAGGAGCAAGGCTAGGACAGTCCTTCTGCCACTGCTGCATTAAGAAGAGGGACTTACTCTTGGCATCATTTCCACTGTTTTCTTCAAGACACAGGAAAAACTGGAGCACCCACAGAGGCTGGTCTCAAGATAACAACAAGCAAGCTCAGAATGGCATATGAGGCTGCCAAGTGCTTGGAAAAGGGAAGGAAATGGGATATTTTGTCCTATCGACCTCCAGTGTGTTGGCTCCTCTGTTTCCCCATGTTTTTAGCATGGTGTTATGGCCTGGGTGGTGTGCTGGCTGCCTGCATGGAGGTGTGAGCAAACATCTTTGGAGCAGGAATAAACTTCCAAGCCTCAAGAAGTTTGTTAGCAGAGACAGATGCTAGAAATCCTGGCATGGGTTTCTGAGGTACAAGAGTTCCTCGTGGCTTTATTCATGCATTACATGGGTCGAGGCAGTACCCAAACTTTTTCTTTCCTTCAGACCATAGCCCCTCACTCAGAGAAGCTGTTTTACCACCTCCTGCAAAACATTGCTGCTTCTATGGTAGAGCATCAGGGGATCCATTAAACAGTATTGCAGTTACGTATGGTTTTGCAGGAAAATAAAGAAAAATATTCAACCTCATTGTATCTACGATTGGCAAAACACAGCAGCTCAAGCTGGAATATAGTTCATGTCGTAAAGAATAGCCTGTACATGTGAACAGAGAAACCTTTGAAGAACTACTCAGGACTTCTGTTTTACACCCCAGCAATGTTCCCAGCACAGCACTTGAGAACTGTGTGAGGCAAGCGGTGTACAGTCATTCACCAACTCTGATTCTCCCCCTGGAGCTTTCCCAGTCCCGCCTTGGCTGGATTTAACACTGCTTTGCTGATGAGATGTGAACATATCAGAAGTGTCAAGCTATGTCTTAGAGAAACTAGACTAAGGCACCTCTGTCACGCCCTGAACTAGAAACAAGCATTGCTGGATTCCCAACTCAACTTTCATTTCAAAAAAATTAATAAGGAAAAAAATGCATTCCTTAGCTCTCAGCATATTGGGTGTCTGCTTGCATTGCTTGTCCCCTGATTCGTGTTTCCAAAGCCCATTGAGATAGTACCACATCCGCACATGGGAAAGGGCAAATGAGGGCAAAGACATATTTAAGTAGAATGTGTACCCAGTCCTTTAATTTGCTTCCCCAGCATGGGGATTCCTGATGAGGACAGATGAGCTGCTACAAAAGGCCGTTATGATTCCTCTCCCCCATTCCTGCCCAACAATGAAGGGTCTGAGCCTGCTCAGTGTGAGTGTGAAGCTACAGAGGAGCAGATAAAAAAGACTGAGCTAAATGGAGAACACAAACACATCTCTGAGCTACACTAATGAGAACATAACTAATATGTTACATATTCCCAGCAGCACAAAGGAAACCTAAGGGAAGCACAGACAGTCAGAGGTATCATTTCACTAGCTGTAAGCTAGTTTTATTCACACAAGGGTCTATCTGTCTGTGTATTTAATTTCCTCTACTAGTTTCTTATACTCTCAGAAATGCCCTGAACTTTGAATCCGATACTAAATTGCTTGGCTGCCTGTGCAAAGCTTCATCAAAACCCAGCATCCAAGGTATAGTGGGAGGGGTGAGCTTTGGTTCAGTAAAGGTGTGGAGAAACTCTTGAAATCCTGCACCACCCCTTTTATTCCCTGTGAAGTTTGCTCAGTTCAGTTCGTAACCAGAGAGGTTCTGAGAGGTTCCAGATTCACCCAGGCTGCAAGATGAAAGGAGTGTTAGAAGGAGGGTTATAAACAAGATATATATCTATTTTTTTCCCCCTCTGCAGCAAACTGTGGCAGAGGCAGCAGCAGACGAGAATGCAGATGTCCATGTCATTTACTCCCCAGTATATCAGGGGAATGACAGGTCAGCACTTCGGTTTGCAGTGATTTGCATTTCTGAGCTAAGCAGGGTGACAATTTGAGGGGACATGACAGCAGGAAATGTTTGTAGCCATATTGGCCCTTAAGAAAATGGGGACAGGACAGGCCATGTGACATCTCTTATTTGGCTGACAGACAGACCCATTCGGGGTGATATTTCCAGAAGAGGGTGCCCATCCTAGCACCCGAAAAAGATGTAGGGAAGCTTTCCTATTGGACCTATTACAGGATCACACAGAATCACAGAGTTTCCTTGTTGTCTGTGAGAGTGGGGATAGTGAAAGGAAGACAAGAAACAGAATTTTACTTTGTTCTTCCGCTCACAGTGTCACATCTTCACCAGCTTACTGTGCAGATGTGGATACAGCACAGCCTGCCCTCCTTTCCAGGTAGGTGCAGGCCCTTGTTGCAACAGGGGCGTGACAAAAAGCTGCTGTCTCAGGGAGTTGCTGGCAGACACTGTGTAAGATCACCCTTCCAAGGCTTTTATTTTTTTATTCCCTTTCCATCCCTGCAGGGCTGATTTGCACACTGTGGTCGACTAACTGTCTCCATCAGTGCTATCTGTAGTAACAATTAGTTTGTATTAAAAAAGAGTTTTTACCGAGAGATGCGTGAAAGTTAGAGGGAGAGGAGCAAGACATTGGAGAGAGACAGAAAGCAGGCTTTTTTCGGCACTGTGCTTCCCTGTTCCCCCTTGCAGATCCTAGTGATGCCTCAGCTGCTCTGCAAACAGTCAAATACTGCTTGTTGGTCTTCTTGGGTTTTGCACTCTCTCCTTAGAGGACACTTGCCCTTAAACAAAGGTTCTTAAGCTGGCTGAGGGAAAGACTGAGTGATACTGTTTCTCAGGCTGTGAGCAGAGATCAAAAAAAACCGAGCCAAGTTTATGCTTGCAAGAACTTCTGTGAGAATGTTTCTACAGTTTTTAATTGGAGCACAAGCTTTTGAGAGGAGAAAAAATTAATCAAAATTGTGAAAGTTTTCCTACCAACTCTAGCCAAGGTGGAAGATACTGTCCAAATTGAATCACATAAATACCCTCAAGCCTTTTGGCTGGTCTGCTAGGCAGGTGGCTAGTTGGCCAGGGGAAAAAAAAAAAAAAGTAATATGAAAATGCCCTTACTATGCAGGCTGCAAAGGTTTCCCTGCTTTATTCTTCACATCATGTTTAAGGGATGCCTATTCTGCCCAGTAGAGCATCTCCATTGACTTGTAGCAGCTGGAGAGCAGACCCCTGGGCAGGTATGTGGCTTTCCCTTACTTTCATCCCAGAGGAAATTGCCTTTGAGTGCCTTATAAAGCAATACCAGAGTGTACATAGGAACATAGTTTGAAGTCCTAAGTCAAGCAAAAGCCCATGGCAAGGAAGAAAGATTTAGCTAGATAGGAATAAAGAATCTGTGCTTTAGAGGTTGACAAGACAGTCGGCTTGTGCTATGGGGAATGGTTGAGCCAAAAGAACTAGGCAAATGTAGGTTATCATAACTGTTATTTGAAGAAAAATCTGTATCTAGAAACCCCAGCTCTGCCATTAACTAAAACATGAGCTCATCTGAGTTTCACAGAGCTTAGCACTGTTAGCGTTTTAGAAGACACGGTCTACCTCTTTCTTAAGCAGTCTTAAGCACATTTATTTAGTTATTTTAAATGACACTAGAAATGAAGCTAATTTACCAAGTCCCAAATCATTTAAAACATCTATTACAGAAAATAACATTAAAGAGAGAAGGAAAGGAAGCTGAAGCAGAGCCCAAGTGAGACAGGGTTTGCCTATTAATCTCCACTTACAGAAAACAGACCTGCACCAGAAGGACTACAGTCCTGGGCAGTGGGCTGTGATTAGTTAACAGCAAAGTGTCTTCAGAGAGAAGTGTTCCTCTTTTGAGCCCATAGAAACCAAATGGGCAGGGAGGGGAAGAAAAGTTTTTTTAGGTCATTTTAGGTTTAGGTGATGAAGAAGGCTCACTTTGTGCTGAAAAGACAGACTTTAAGTTGAACTGCTCCATACATAGCAAAGCACTGGGCAGTTTTGCAGCTTTCACTGTGGTTTCTCATAAGATTTACGCTATGTGATTTTGGGAGAAGGAAAAAAAGAAGTATCTTGCCGGAGCTGACTTCCTGTGGGTTAGAGCATGACTGTAGCAGAAGTAGTGCCTTACAAGCTGGGACTTCTTGAACCAGAAAAGTGCCTTGCAGGAACAAACCATGCAATGGTCTCATAGTTCAAAGATGTATTGTACCTCTGCTCCTAGCTTTCACACACCTCCAAACTCACCTGTCTCCACCACTTTTACTCATAAATATATAGAACTATGCAGCCCCTGTCAGGGAATTAGAGAAAATGTGGTAATAAAATTAATCTCACATGTTCCCTCTGAAATGTAATTGTTGTCTAGGTATTACTGGTAAGGAGTAGGCACAGACAAATCTGTCAGCCTGACCAGATCTATCCTTTCTAAGGCTTACTAGGCTATCTATATACTATTTGAAGCCTATTCTGAATTTAATTACCCATAACAGGACCAAGTGTTACTGGGAGTTATGTTGGTGTAAATCTGAAGCAACATTGCCGATTTCAGAACAGCTGGGCTGTGTTTGAGGAAGAATATAATTTTCAGAGGCACTTCTATGCTATCTAAAACCATATTTTCCATCATGTTGCCTAGTCAACTAGGTAAAAGTGGTAACTGTTCATTGTAGAGGGATCTGCCAGGTTCTCAGGCTTCCTTGATGTAGGGAAGCTCAAGGACCTAGACTGCACAACTGTGTTCTCTGGTAGAGCACCCACTGCTTGGACTAGGTGGCGCAAAGTACTGGCCTGATGGAGAACTTCTGTTAACCCAAAGATCGCACTAGCATTGCATACAAGTCCAAGCATTTATTCAGAGGAATAGTACTGCCAAAACTTCCCCACCATATTAGCACCCTTTTTGTTAGTCCCAGCAAAGAGGTCAAGAGCTAAGATTTGACTTTGTCCATGTGTCTTCTTATTCCTCTGCATGACCACGAAGTTCAGGTAAATTGGTGGGAAAGAGCATAAAGGAGCCACTCTGTCGGCGCACCTTCGGTGTACTGATGGGCACCAGTGTGCTGGGGCTGGGTGTTCAGGGCCTGGCTATTCCCCAAGATAGGGGACAGAAATTTGACGCCTGTTTGTTTCTGCTTTGGAAAATTAAATGACATCTGTGCACACATGCACATGTGTATGCATGTTCTGTGTACAAATGCATGCAGAAACATCCCCAATGTTTAGTTTGGCAAAGCCCGAAAGTGTGTCTCTATTTCTATATGGGTTTTTTCCTCCACAATGGCATCTTTTTCTATGCATATTAGACAGTTACATTGTGGTCCTTTACAACGGGAATGAAACTTACAGTCCAAAAAAAATAAAAAAAGAGAAGAGACATGGGAATAGCAAGTAAGGGAAATATGAAGAACTGAGTGCCAGATGCTGCCATACAGAGATGCTGCGATTCTTTTGTCTCTCCCTTTCCAAGAAAACCAGAGTGCAGCAATGTGCCAGTGTTGGGCATCAAATTACCCTGGCATGGCAGGGCTGGCTGCTTCGGAAAGATGTCTAGGAATGCCATGAGCACCTATGTAACTCATCTTGTATCCAGGGAAAGGGGTTGATTTAGAGTGGGCATAACATAACTTTTTTCCTCCACCTTTTCCCTAAGCTATGGCAAACTGGGACTTTTTGACATGCTCAGTGTTCGTCACAGTCAAATAATGTGGCTGTTTACTGTTGCATAATTTGTGCTTTCCAGCAGTTACAGCAATATTTTGGAATTTGGGAGGTCTGGAATTAGTCTCTAGCTCTGCCATAAATTTCAGTCCTGGGGTAAGTCACTTTTTCTTCAGCAACAAAATTTTTGCAACTGACTTTGTTTACTTTTCTTTGGAAATCAACAGGTTTTACTCCAGCCCTGAAGTGAAATGCGTATGTACGTGCTTGGCTAGGCTGAGGGAGATTGTTCAGTATCCTGTAGCCTTGAAGCTGAGCTAGAAGCAGATGATTTTGGAGTAGGTCTTATTTCATAGAATCATAGAATGGTTTGGGTTGGAAAGGAGCTTAAAGACTATCTAGTTCCAACTCCCCTGCCATGGGCAGGGACAACTCCCCCTAGACCAGGTTGCTCAAAGCCCCGTCTAACCTGTCCTTGAACACTTCCAGTGATGGGGCATTCTCAACTTCTCTGGGCAACCAGGTCCAGTGCCTCACCATCCTCACAGTAATGAATTTCCTCTTAATATCTAGTCTAAATCCACCCTCTGTCAGTTTAAATGTGTTACCCCTCGTCCTGTCACTACACTCCCTGATAAAGAGTCCCTCTTCATCTTTCCTGCAGGCACCCTTTAAGTATTGAAAGGCTGCTAGAAGGTCTCCCCAGAGTCTTCTTCAGGCTGAACAACCCCAACTCACTCATCCTGTCCTCATAGGAGAGGTGCTCCAGCCCTCTGATCATCTCCATGGCCTTCCTCTGGACTCACTCCAATAGGCCCACGTCTTTCTTATGTTGGGGCCCTCAGAGCTGGACATGGTATTCCAGGTGAGGTCTCACAAGAGTGGGGCAGAGGTAGAGAATCACCTCAGTTGATGTACTGTCTATACTTCTTTTGATGCAGCCCAGGATGCGCTTGGCTTTCTGGGCTGCGAGCGCACATTGCCGGCTCATGCTCAGCTTCTCATCAACCAACACCCCTAAGTCCCTCTCCTCAGCGCTGCTCTCAATCCATTCGCTGTCCAGACTGTATTTCTGCTTGAGATTTACCCAAACCATGTGCAGGACCTTGCACTTGGTCTTGTTGAACTTCATGAGCTTTGTGTGGGCCCACCTCTTAAGCCTGTCCAGATCACTCTGGATGGCATCCCTTCCCTCTAGCATGTTGACCACACCACAGAGCTCAGTGTCATCAGCAAAATTGCTGAGGGTGCACTCAATCCCACTGTCCACATCACGGACACAGATGTTAAACTACACCAGTCACAGTACTGATCCTTGAGGAATGCTGTTCATCACTGGTCTCCACTTGGACCATTGCAGCCATTGGCTGCAAGAGTTTGACTGTGACCATCCAGCCAGTCCCTTATCCATGGAGTGGTCCATCCATCAAATCCATGTATCTCCAATTTAGAGACCAGGATGTTGTGCGGGACAGTATCAAATGTTTTGCACAATTCCAGGTAGATGATGTCAGTTGCTCTTCACGTATCCACCAATGCTGTAACCCTGTCATAGAAGGCCATCAAATTTGTCCGATATGACTCATCCTTGGTGAAGCAATGTTAGCTGTCACCGATCACTTCCTTATTTCCATTTACCTTAGTAGAGTTTCCAGAAGGATCTGCTCCATGACCTTGCCAGGCATAGAGTGTAACTGTTTCAGATGGAAGTTATGTTGAAGTGGGTGCATAAAAATATTTCCTTCAAAGATTGCAACACCTTTTTTCCCCATCTTGGTATCACTAAACATGCTAAGATTAAGAAAACTGTTTCCTAAAGACCACAGTGAAACTTGGACCCAAAGGATGATGTTGTTTACAGATAAATAAAATCTATATCAAAGTTGCTTTCTACTGTAAAGTCAAGCAGTGTGGTGTGCTTCATCATGCTTCCTGAGCTAGGCATCCAATAAATGCTTCTGAATTGTAGATAAAATGTTTCTCTCTTTATACTTGTCTCTATCCCAGCAAGAGGAAAGAGGGTAGAGAAGAGAGTTCAGATGCTGAAGATCACCCAGTTCTTAAAGAGGGCAAACACAGAGATCATCTGAATTAGGAATTCAGGCTATTTCAGAGATGGCAACCAAACAGGGCTTACAGAGTAGGTGCGGACAACCACTGAAGGTCAAGCTGAGGGATTTATAACCTAGTAGCTTGGTAGATATGGACTATGAATGGCCTTACAGACAACATTAACCACTGAAGAAGTTATTGTCTGGGAACTGAGAGGTACAGATGCTGCTTCACCATACTTCATTTGAACTCCACACACTTTGCTTTTCATCAAGTACAAAAAGCTCTGGAACAGTCAGACTGTCAGACAAATAAAATCTTCTACTTTACTTGATTTTGTAGGTTGCATAAATATTTAGTGGACCAATTCATGTCTGTGATGTCTACATATAGATGCATTTTTGCCTTTGTTCACACTTTATCATATACGCACATTTGTATGTAAACATGTTTACAAATTACAGAATGATGTTTATGCATGTTACATATATATGCGCACACACACACACACGTGTATCCATCTATCTATCGATCAATCTGTCTCCCTGAAACACTTGTATTATGAGCATAATTTTTTTCCTTACCCCTGATGCAAGTCTCTTTTTTAACCTCCTCTGAAAACACCTCCGGTGCCTCATTCTGGTGCCTAATTGGCCTTATCATTAAGATTTTTTTAACCAATGTCTAAGCTAAATGTTTCCTTTTTAGGATTCAAGCCATTGCTTCTTGTTATGCCTCTCTCAATGATGTCTACATAATATGGATTGATACGCTAGTCAGGGATGGTTTCAAAAGAAGCAAATAGCATCCATTAAGGACTGGCAATATAGGAATGAGTCACATAAAAATATCCATTTACCAGTATATGTATTTCTATCTGTGTGCAGATGGACACACAAACCATTTCAAGTACACACACACACACACCCCCCCCCACACACACCCACCCCCCATACTGCTACATTTCAAGGATATACAACAATTAAAATCTGTAGAACCATAAAAGCATATTATCTCACTCCCTGGATATCCCAAACTACATGCGCATGTTCTTGCAGAAGCCCAGTAAGTTGCGGCTGACTGAAACACAGCTTGTCTGCTGCTAACTATGCCAATCATACTCATTTTACAACGTTGTGATCCCTGCTTTCAGATAGTGAAAGTTAGGTGAGATAAATGCTATCCAAACCCTGTAAAACTGTAGGTCTGAAACTAGCTATTGTTTTAATTATACAGGTTTGTGGGATCAGTGAAAGAGGCCTCCGGGCCCTGATTAAGATCTCTATTTGTTGCTTTAATGCAAAACAGTATTATTAATAGTGTTAGTAATAAGCAGTACAGAATGCAAATCCTGGGAACACATGTTATCAAAGCCTGTGCAGACATTTAATAGTTGCATGTTTGTAAAGTACTTTTTGATCTTACAGAAAATGTGCAAGTGAATTGACATCATTATTATGGTTTCAACTTCACTAACCATGTGTTTTTCCCTCACTTTCCTAATTATTTACACAGTAAGTGATGGTCTGGTGATGGCACCAGACTTTCCTCAGACAGGGTATGATGGTGTAAATACTGAGGGTGAGTAATAAGGGAAAATTTTAAGATGGATAATGTAGGTATTGAAATCAGAGGTCACTTTGTATTGTAGGTGATTGGGGTGTAAAATGCAAAGGACAGAGGTAGGCTAATACTGCTAACAAGACTTTTTCTTGTTGATGCTCAGAAATATTTAAAGATAATCATTAGAAAGAAGTTATTACTGCTATAATGAACAATTTATTGCACAGTGATGCCCAAACTAAAACTCTTTGATCATCACAGTAGACTCTTCCCTCTTTCTGCTCCCAAGCCCATTAGAATAATTTGACTCACCTCAAATTTCAGCACAGCTTGTTGTTACTGGAAATTAGCTACTTTGTCCAATCCAATTTCAAATTAGACAACATAATCAGAAGAGCCTCTGACACTTCACTGGAAGAACCATACTTCCACCATCAAAAAAATCTCATCATTCTTATATTCTCTCTGAGGTTTTCTTCTTTTTCAGACTTCTCTTAATTGCAATTTGTTTGGACCTCACAAGAACGCCCCAGCTTCATTTGCCCTCTCACATTCTTAGTTATCACGTCTTCTTTGCTTGAAGTGATAAGTACCTCTCTGAATATTTTTGCTATGCCTTTCTCTGACTTGTCTGTTCACTTACACTTCTTTTTTTGGCCCCCAGAAGAGAACAATCTTCTTCACACTGAGTAATATCATACCTATGCATAGCTGGACCTTTACTCTGCATATGCCACATATTTACTATGTAGATGTTAAAATCTGGGGGCAGCTCTTTCAAAACCACTTAATTGCTCCATGGTTCACAGCTGATGTGTTTCAGGAATGACAGAAGGAAAACTGACCTCAAAGACTGGACCACATGAAAATGAAATATGAGCAGTATCTTTTCCTTCTAATCTTAGACTCTTACAGAAGTGGAAACAAGGTGCTTCATCTCCCTCTTGCATCTGACATAAGAGGATACAAAATGAACATTCAACAAATTTCATTTCTGGAGATTACCTCCCACAAATTGGAATACGAGATCTTAACTTTGCAGCTGTAAATTGATAAAAAAGCCCTGTGAGATCAAGCCATATCTGCTATAATCCTCCAGTAAGCACAGCTGTACTGTGCAAAAAAACCCCCCAAAACTCCGCCAGTGAAAAGTGCGACAAAAGAACAGAACCATGGGATGAACTTATCTCAGTTTGGGCCAGAGAGATACAAATGTTGCTAGGACAATAATCTCTGGGAAAAGAACATGACAGAAACAAAGACATTTATGGGTGTCTGGAAAAACATGCAGAGCTGGGATGCTGTAAAACAGCATTGCTTTAATCAAGAATTTCTCATCCCATTGGTTAGGCTACTATTAAACATTTAATTTGAATGCTATTAGGTATATTGTGTGGTTTCTTTTGTTTCTTTGTTTCTATATGGAGACTTAGTTATCTAATATTGGAAAAAGCAGAAAGAAAAATAACCTGTTTCTACAGTAGATCATATCGACATATTGGGATTTCATCTTGCATAGCTGAATCATTTGTATCTGACAGGTACAACTATGTGGAAGATGTTAGACTTCACAGATAAATTAATTCTAAGAAATGTTTATAAATCTAGAGAGCTGCACCCATTGACTTCTGCTCCAAGCTGAAGGAGAGTAACCATATTTTCACAAAATGGCTTTCCAGCTGCTGTGACAAAAGAGTTTTTGGTAGAAGTCAGTCACTTTTTATTGCTTGAAGAAGACAGTGCCAGGGTGAAAAATTTCACTGTAATTTTGATGATGTTAATGAACATAAATCACAGGGCGATTTAGCCAACTATAGTGGCTGTGGGAGGGCTAAAGGGATGTGTTGTGCTTTTGGTATCATTTAGTTCAGAGGACATAGAAACAGGAATGAACCTTCTCCCTTCATGATGCGCTGAAGAGCAAGAGCCTTTGGTCTTAGCAGGAGTGGATGAGCGAGGGAAGAGGGATGGAGTAACGGTGATGCTAAATGGGGAATGTGCTGAGCTGAGGAGCAAGGGTAGCAGGGACATGGGAAAGAACAGGATGAAGGCAGGCTGTAATAAGAGACTTAAGAACTGACTTTGATTTCAGGAGCTTGGAATGCATGGATTTCAGTCTTTTTTGACCAGAATGGGCTGAACTGCTTGTAGCAGTCATGGTCATCTACCTAAAAAGTGGCTGAGCCATTCGATAATTGATGGGATAAAGATTTCCCTGCCTTAATTCTGTTGTTTACATTAAGTAACAATGAAAATGTAATCACAGAACTCATGTCTTTGTTCATCAGTCTGCGGATCTTGAGGAGAAAAAGGTTCAAAGGTGAACCACTTCTTAAAAGAAATAATAGGTATGAGAAAAGGAAAGGAAGGGAGATAAGTGCTATTAAACCATGCTATATATAATTTGTGTGTTTTCTCAATGACATAAAATTAAGCTTTATCCTGGTAGGATGGAGCTGCAGCAGGATGTTTCTGATGCAAATGAAATAAAATTTCCATCTGAGTTGGGTCAACTACGTTAGTACACATATGCATGCACACATACTTTTTTTTTGTACAACCATCCGTTCTTTCAATGAGTCTATAATCACTTCTGTTCTACAAGATTTTCATGGCCTAAAAAGAGTCAAAACAAAGTTTCCATCTAATTAAAACCTGTGGCTGAGTATGAAGAAAGAGAATGAAAGAATTGTAAAGTACCTTTTACGGTCTATTAGTTAATCTACAACACAACACCCCTCCAGCACTCTGGCAAAATCAATGAACAAATCAACTCTTTTCTTATTCAACTTACTGGAGCATGTGAGGGTGCTACTGTGATCACAGGTAGCTCTCTCAGGACTAAGTTCTCTGAATAAGTCCTGTAGAGGCAGAGAGCCACCTCAGTACGCCACGGCTTAGTGCATGAACATAAGACTAGAAACAGGGAACAAGGACAGAAGGCAGAGGTAAATAATTTGATGGTTGTGTTATTGGTATGTAAGAATATGAATGTGAGAAAATGTCATCTTTCTCTGTGATCATTTAGATGTTAATCTCTTTCTTGAGACAGGAACAAGCATCAGCACACAATGTTTGCTAAGTTGTGGACCTCACCTTACTCTTCCCTTGCCTAAGCCTTGTCAAACTCATTTCACAAGTAGATCTGTTCTGCATGTTGCAGAGTCCTGACAAGGATACTTCCAGCTGGCTTGCGCTAATGTTGGAATACAGGCTGTGGGTTCAGAATGCAGGTTAAGATTTCATACAGGTGATCCTTCACCTATGTCTAAGATGGGTCTGGGGCGGGATGTCCATTAGTTTTGATGGAGTTTGCATCATACACTATGGAGCTAGAGATGAAAAACAAAAGTTATTTATCCAATGCAAGTTGTCTTGAACATGGTTGTCTCAAACAAATTGAGCAAAAAAAAGCCAAGTCAAATGGCATGACTGAATTTACCCAGATACCAGCACAGTGTGAAGTATGCCATTGTATGACAGACAACAATGGACTGAAGGTCAAATTATCTGCATTAAAGGCAGGCTCCAGTATGGAACTGTCTGTATTTTCAAACATAGTCACAAGTCACAAGTCATTGCAGAGGTAACATTGATTTCTACTTGGCAGACAAACCCTTGAAAAGTTCCTTTTGTTCCTGGGGTAACGCCATAAAGAGTAGGAGAGGGATTATTTCCCAGAGAATGGAGCAAACTTTCATAATATCTTCCTCTCCATATTCCTGTGCTCTCCAGTCAGCCCAGAAGCTCTCACTGTCAGTGGATATTCTCCTTAGGGGGAAATAGGTATCAGTGTCACTAAGGGGTTTCCCTGAGGTGAAGAGTAGGAGAAGGAAGGACAAAAGGTGAAAAATAGCTAAGAAAATTTATTCTCTTACAAGGTATAGAGTTACCTTCTCAGAAAAGAGAGCAGTGAGTAATATTCAGGAAATGTGACTGCAAGTGCCTCAGGTGCTTCCTGAGTTGGTGGGTTTTATTCAGTGCCAAGTTCCCTCTCTGGCTAGACAGTCACCTACAGGAAGCTCTTGGCTAAGACGGTATTTCTGCTGGGCAGACAGAAATCAGCAATGCTGAGACAATGGTCCCACAGACTGGTAATAAAATGTCTTGCTAATGAGAGATGAGTTGGGCTGCATACAAAGATCATTGCAAGGTGCTGCTGTATATGAGGACATCTGTCAAGTGCAGTTCACCAGCCAGAAACAAGCCATTTTAATTGGATGTGACTCAAACTTCCTCTGTCTCTATATGATATTTGTATGCTTTATGGAATAAATGGTTCTTGTTACCTTTGTTAGCATGTGTCATTGAATATATAATGTCTTGTCACTTTCACTAGTATGTTCTATTGACTGTTTTGCTGTTTGCAAAGCTCATGTTGAGTTAATGTACCCGATTTATTTATACAATTCATTTTGCTTTATTTCCAGAGACATGCTGTGACCATACTGTGGTGCAGATTCTGTGAGAGTGACTGTAATAAATAAACCCAGTGAACAATTATCTCCCAAATACAGCTTCACTGACACAAATCAGTGGAGTATAGTTCTTCACTTACGTTTAAGAGCTGATGGTCGCATACCAAATGTGGAGTTTGACCAACAGGGAGTACAAGCAATGCATTTGTGATCAGAACTGGAGGGGCAGAAGGAAAAAACAACAGAACAGCTTCACTAGTAATAATTTGGAGGGGAAAATCAGTTTCATGGTGTGGGTGTACTGATAAAAACAATCTTTCTGAATGTCTATATTTTTCCCAAACTTTCTGATGCATAGATAGATAGATAAATATATAGACAAATAGATGGACAGATAGACATTTTTTTTAAATGTGATTTTTGTCTTATGATACTTGCATTTGGTTTTAAAAAGCACCTTGTCCTTTGGAAAGAAAAATACACTCTTTTTTTCCTGCCATCTGCAAATCTTTTCTTTTTGACTGGGTACCATTTCATTCTCTGTACATTTTCTTTGGACTATTCTTGTAGTGAAAAAATGCTGGCCTCTATATGCGGGCCGAGATGGTATCATTCCGCTACTGATAAATCTAGTAAGTTCTCTGGAAACTCAAAGCAACTTCAAATTTCCAAGAGAAGAGTACTGCACAACCAGAGGAAGCCTATAATCATTGACTTGCTCTTTCTGTAATTTGAAATAACTCTGAGAGTGCTTAAAACTAGACACTTCAGACATGGGACAATCATGAAAAGCATCCCACCAGCAGTAGATTTTACAGTGTAGGTGTCAGGATTTGAGACAGATGTCCAGATGCACTGACAGGAAACAGATCTCATCAATACAGACAGTATTATTTAGAATATAATTCTTGCGACCAAATAGTGGAGTCTACTTTGGGCTGAAATGAGTCTTGATCAAATTCCTTTTGACCATATTGCCTAACTCACTGTTGACTATAGAGGCAGCCAGAAGAGATTTGCTCACATTTGGGTGCAGACACTGTGGACACACACAGAGTCAAACGAATTACTGCCCTGATCTTGAGGTGAATAAGACTGAGGAAGGTGAAGCCCTGCTATGAGGTTATTGTTGTTGTTGCTGTTATTATTATTCAGTAACCAGCATATTGGGGACTCTTCCTTTTTGCATGACTTAGCTGTTACTTTATACTATCCATGTTGGTATTTGTAGCTCCTCTAGGCTGCATGGTGACAACGCAGCATGAGTGAGAAGACAGTGGCTTTGATTGCAAGATTGCTCCAAAGCCCTGGAAAGCTAACAAATGTCTTACCCACTGTCATTCTTGTCACTTTGAGCTTTGAGCTCTGAGATATTTAACTCCCACTATGCTGTTCTGCCTCTGCAGAAGATTTGCTAGAATGGCAATATCTTCACATTGGGCAACAGCTGCCACCTGTAAGAGACCTGCACCAGTGTTTCAAAACGGATTAGTTTCTTCTCCCCAGATGTGACCCAATTCACTGTCGTGTCATAGTAGAGGAAAAGAAGAAAAGTAGGAGTAAGTCATATGAGAGGTGGGGGACCACAGTACTAGGAGGAATTTTATTCTAATGGGGCCTCTCTGGGTGATAAGTGCAGCCACTGGGAGCTGAGGCTTCTCCCCCACTACACACCCAGTGAATGGGTCATAGCTAAGTCTGTCCATCTGCATCAGAGTGTTTAGGATCATGGTGCTAAAGGTCATCGTGCACCCTCACAAACTTGTGAGGTGGGTCCTGGCCTCAATCAGACAGGAAAGAGTGGACATTGAATATCAGTCAAAGAAATCCCAAGCTCTGTCCCTCAAGTTCCTGTTAGCAGCTGTACCATGGTTTGCTGATACTTGAGCTGCTGGCAGGAACAAAAAGACTGCTTCACCACGGCAGTCGCGCACAGTGTGTCTCCTGAAGCCAGTGCGTGGCAGGGTGAAGGGAGGGTAGGATTTCAACCTTCGCTCCAAGTTGCCTCGCTTTCCTGGGTTTATGTCAGGCCCTTAGCGTTCTTTGAACATAGTTTTTGTGGTTTAATTTGCATAATTGATGAGATGGAAAATTATCTCGATGATTGATGGATGTTCTGCATGCACCAGAGTTTGTCACAAAATATAATGCATCTGTAGGATGAGCCTGCTGCTCCTACCATGTTATTTCCCAACGGGGCTATAAAATTCTAAGTTAACCCTGCAGGTTTTTAGGTTTCTTTTGTTTTTAATCTTTTACAATATAATGTGCAACACAGTAAACAAACACAAAGACACAGCATCAACTAAAGTTACCATCCTTCTTCATTGTACTCCAAGGACACGGAGTAGTAAAAGGAAAAAATGATATCACACTTGTGGAATTGATCCAAGACTTTCCTACATGAAGTGTTCTCACTCTCAGTAGACTTACACGATAGCTATATTTATACATTTCCACCTGCTTTGGGTGTGGTATATCTCTTTCAGAAGTTTGCATTAACCAAATTTTATTTTCATTTGCAATTGGCTAACAGTTAACATGAACCACAGTTCATGTGATGACTGGACTTTGTTTTTATAATTGCTTGTTATAGATCTTTTTAGAATTAAAAGATTATGTCAAGTGCAAAAGTACTCTTTAGCAATTAACAGTCTTTCTTCACAGGGTAAGCCTGGCTTGGTGTGTTCCTGTTCAGTAATGCACTGAGAGACATGAGTGACTTAAAGCGTATCTTAAAATTGAGTATGGAGTTGCATATGCTTTATGTTCAGCAAGTGTTGTCCTCTGTTGAGCAGAGATGGTTTTAGGGACACATGCAACTTCTTTGCTGAACAGTGAATGTGGAGAGATGAAGTCTTCCCTGTCTCATCTGCAAATTAGTGGCTGGGCACAGCAGGCCATTATGCCCATTATGCAGTTTTCTGACACCAGAATTATATGGTGGATGGATGTGGGGTATGTCCTGCATAATTGTCTCTGCTAGGGCAAGGTAGCTGATGAGCTCCTCCCTACACTTAATGGTGGCCCAGTCCCTCTGGGCAGTCTGAGATAGGAATCTGAGACTGGCACTGACACCCCAGGAAACAGTCTTTTAGGGAAAGGAGAAGGAGAGGCACTTTTTAGCTCTACATGGGCTATGTTCAGGGAGAGTTTATGAGGAAAGAAGGAAGAGAAGGAGATGAGAAGAGAGTTTTCTTGATCCTCAAACGGATCATATCCAGAGACTATAGGCAACATTTCTAGGGCACTTTCAAATGATTTCAGCAGACTAAAAGCACAGGCTAAGCCTAGGATTATCACAGCACTTGAAGGACGGTTTTGCTGCGTCAGGTGAGTTTTCTAAACAACTCTAGTTTTGGTATAAGGAGGACACAACTGCACTGATGTCAGTGAGGCTGGGAAAGATGAACAGCACTGGCAATGCTCCAACAACTTAAGAAAAGGCACCAGAATAAAGGATTTACCCCAGGAATTCTTTACTGTGACAAGTTGTTGCACTGAACAAAAATTTGTTTCAATAGGAATTTGTTCTCTAAGCTACATATAGGTTCCTCCAGACTTTGAATAAGGCAAACCTGCTTTTCTCAGTGATTTAATTTCATAAAATTTTAGTGCAGGTTTACAAGAGGATAAAAATATGTGTGTGGTATTAAGCTTGTATGTGATACTATGCACTTTTTCTATCACCTAGCATACGTCACTAATGTTCCCTGCAGAAAAAGGATAAATCAGACTAAGAAAGGAAAAAAATGAAGAACTGGGGGGTAGGCATTGACAATATTGTGTCTATGCCCCTAGAAAATGTCTCCAAACGTAAATGATTCAGCCTCTGAGCACCGAGGTAGAAAAATCATATAGCAATGGCCACGGTTCTTTTCCAACAAGGAACTTTTCTACCAAAGAAAATGAAAGACATTCTCTCCATCCCTGATCCATGCATGACGCTGCTCCAGTTTGAAGTGACAAAGGGTTGATTAGTTATGATCGGCTGCTACAGCTGAGGCGATACAGAACTCCAATCAATTCCTCAGCAATCAATTTGTTACACTGAACTCTCTTTCCCTCCATCTGCAGCTGCCTGACATCCATCGGGGCCCCCTTCTCCTGCCTGCAAGTCCTGGTGAGCATCTGAAGAGAGCTCAGTGGGCTGAAATGGAGATCGCTCGCTTGGCGTGCTATTGGGCAGATAGGCTGGCGGCGCTAACCCTCTGGAGCTGAGCAGCTCAGCTGCGCACTTCAAGTTTCCACTGTGATATTATATTTGACATTCAATTGGAAACCCTAAACTCCTTTAATGCAATATCTCAGCACAATGATAGTAATAAGGCAGTAGCACTTGCTTTCGATTTAACTACCAAAGGCAAAGTGGAGGGAGAGAAATCAGACACAATTATGTTAACCCCTTCCCAACTAGCTCAGTAGGTGACTTGCTTTAGAGATACAAACTTCCATGTTAAAATAAACTGAGAAGAAAGGCAGAGGAGTGCTTTTTCAGCTAGCAGCTAAAATGCTTTATTTTGTTTTGCTCCTTGAAAGTGCCAGAGGCTGCCATTTTGCTCTGAAAATTTCAGTAAAACTGCAGGGAAGAGGTACTAGTTCCTAGTAGAGCTATCACTTTGCATATTTGGCAGGAGATAAACAGTTAAAATCACACTTTTCCAAAAGCAGGACCTCGGTGTGCCCTGAGGGGGCCCTCAGCAAGGTCCCTCTGATGCTTCAGAAATCTGCCTCCATGGTTTTGTCATCACCCTGTATCAATTGAGATGACAGCAGTGGTTGAAAGTACTCTGAGGTCTTCTCTATCCAGAGGAATGGGTGGAAATCAGTACATGAGCTCTCAATATCTCTATTTTACAAATAGGGATACCTGTCAAAACTGAGATCTGCTTTTGCTGGGAGATGGGAAATTTGTTCACTGTTCAAGCTGAAATACTGACTGTTTACCTCTAGGGTTTTTGAGAAACCTCAGATCTGAGGCTGTCAGTTCTGGAGAACTTTGGAACACCATTTCTAATGCAAATTTTCCTCTAATCCTAAGGCACAGTAGGATTGTCACCCAGATTTTTGTCAACTTTCCAGGCTGAGAAAATGCAAAGTCTGGCTGTGTTACACCACGTTTTGCTCAGCTCTTCTACTGGCATGCATCAGGCATTAGACTCAGCAGACCTAAGCCAGAGTGAGTCAAAGCAGGGACCAGGATTGGGAGGAAGGGGACCTGGACATAATGCATCAAGTCTAAAGGCAGTTAACATTCCTATTATGCATAGTTTTGTACAGGTAAGTTTTTTTTCCTTCTGGTAACTTCATTTCTTTCTCTTCTTGTCTTTTCTCTTTCCCCCCCACCCTCCCACCCCCCATATAAAGCAGTGCTTTATACACTATCTCTTTGATCATGTTTCTAAACATATGACATGTACTGTAGTGGGTGGTATAAAATTTCCCCTACTGTCTCTTCCCAGCTTGTCCTTAGATACCAAGTGAATGTCAGCAATCTAGATGCAAACTATTTAAAAGCATTTAGCCAGATTTACATGGCAACTCTTCAGTCAAACTTTCTCTGCTTTAGGAAAGGACATGTCGCCCCTCTTGGCAAATTAATTATTCAGATGCTGTGATAGTCCGAGGCATCGTATCAGTAATAAAGTAGTGAATTATTAATCACGGCTTGTGCCGTTTCGATTAGATTTGGGAAATTCAGGATTAAATTTCTGGCACCCTGTGTCTCAGATTGAGTTCAGCCCAGCTGGCCTGACAAGCATGAGCTGGCTTTGTACTTGAGAGAAGGCTGGTGGATAAAAATTACTTGAAAAGACCCAGAACTTCAATTATTATTAGTAGTATTTTGGAAGAAACTGGAATGACTGAAAATAGATTTCCAATCTGCAAGGCAGTTTTGGTTTCACACAAAACTTGTGCTGTAATAGCTCAGTTATTCTTTCCAGTTCCTCTGAGCTCATCTGCGTGCTGCAAGAAAGACTAACTCAGCTTGAAAGACGAGGCAGTCTGGTGAGTCTGTGTCTGTGTACGGTATTTACACTTTCCACATTTAATCTGGGCTCTGAGGACACTCTGGGAGACCAAAATCATATTAATTAGAAGCACAGGATCAGCACTCCTACTGCTCTGGCACTATCTGCTGAGGGAGGGAGAGCCTTAATGCAGGAAGCATGAGCCTTGGCATCCAGGAGACAGCTTGCAGCCTGCTTAGGGCCCGTGCAAAAGGGTTTTGGCTTTATCTGCCCTGTCCTCAGCAAACAGCCATCCCCTACAGTGCCCCAACACTAGAATTCAATCTGGTTTCATTCAAATGGTGTTCTTTAGCTGTTGCCTGTGCTTGGTGCGGGCTGCGGAGAGCCTGCTCCGAAGTGCTGGTGAGCACGCCCTTCACCAGAGAAGGGTTTTTGCAAGCATGGTTGCTATAGCAAGGGGAGCAAAAGCAGGAATACGAAAGGAGCCAGGAGATGGGAAGCTGTCAGGAGCATGTGGGGAGTGACAGCTCCCCCACATGTGTCTGGGGGATACATAGAGGAATGTTAGGAGGTAACGACAGGGTGTCAAGGTTGAATTGGTACATCTGAGCATGGCATGGGGTGATGGTGTGCGTGGGAGCTTGATACTGCAAGGTGTCAGGGGGATGTGAGCTAAAAGGGACCCTGGACCTCAAAGCACCTGGGAGAACCAGGGGGGAGTCCTGGGGTGCCTCCAGCCAGAACAGAAAATGTGCGCAGAGCTGTGAAGAAAGAGCATTTCCTCTCCGGTGACTTTCATCCATGGACGAAATTTAATTTTTCCTTGTTGCCTATAGGCATAGCAGATTTGCAGAAGTTAGTAACTTCTTCAGCAGTTAGGCCGGGAAGTTAAGTAACTTTGTCCAGGCCTTAAGGAAATCAAAGGAAAAACCCAGGTGACCTGACCCTACGCTCATATCCTTGTCAATGCGAACTGATAGCACAGGTCTGAAATGAAGCCTGCCGGGTTTCTCTCTGTGAAGTTGGCCTTTTGCTAGACATACAAATAAGGGAACAGCTTTTGCCACAAATGTAGTCCAATTCAAACCCTGAACAGGACTCAAAAGTGACCGAGTTGAAAACCCTTGACATGAAGGAAATAACATTTCACTCAGTGCAGTTTTAATTTCATCCCTGTGCCCTGGAGTCAGAGGTTTCTGAGCAGAACAGGGACTGTGGAATGCATGTGCATTGTGGGGAGGAAAGTGTGTGGGGAGATGCTGCATATAGCTGGTTTCTTACTCTTAGAAGCCTTCGTGACTTTGGGGGAAAAGAAAAAAAACAGGTTTTAAAAGAATTTTTTTGAAAGAAGAGCTGAAAAAGACATCAAAACAGATCAAAGAAACTCATGGAAGTGGGAAAAAAACCAGAGAGAGGAAAAAAAAAAAAAAGGAAAAGCTCCTGCAGTAACATTGGATGAAAATTAAGCTTCTCAGATCTGTTTAAAAGATATTCTGTTTGATCTTTTATATCTTCTACTCTGATTATCCAGGTTCCTTTTGATGTTGCTGAGCCCTATAGAACTGATATGTAAAAATACACATACATATGAATTAATATAGTGGGTACACATGCACACACACGCACCCTCTCACGCTGTCCTTGCTGCCAGTGAATAAGAGATGAGAGATGTGGAACCAATGGAGATGAGGCCACTTAGGACCAAGATCCCATGCTCTGGCCCTGTGTTGTATGTCCCATGTTATGGTGTCCCCGGGGAAAGAAAAGCCTCCCTGATCTTTTCCTGGGCAGGAACCAGTAGGAAAACCTGTGTGATGAGATGCATGGGCTAAGGGTGGTGTTGGTCAACATTTTGAGTTAGGAAACTGCAGTTGTTTGTTGGCACACCAGGCCCTGCCCTGTGCACCTCCCAAGCCCTTGAGAAGTCATGGACTGACACGATGACGTATGCCCATGGAAAACAGCGCTATGTCTCAGAGGCTGTTCAAAAAACACCCGCAGCCAAAGGGGCACAAGACATCTACACCTGGGGATCCTGGAGCAGCTTGTGCCCCCCCACAGTCCCCAGCAGACATATCCCCCTTGGGCCTCTCCCACCTTCCTACTGCTCCCCATGCCTTCCCGGGCCAGCTCCAGACTCCTTAGAAACATAGGACAAACTGATTTATTTTCTGCCCTCCCCTTAAGGTAAGGGAGTAGGGCCAGTCCTAGGATGGGTCACTGGTGCTATCAGGAGGATGGAGAAGGATTTTGCAAAGAGCAGCCGGGACAGTCCCTGCATGCCAAGCCAGCTGCCGTTGGGGTGGGAGGTGTATGGAGGCTACATTAAAATCGCCTTCTTGGCCAGGCAACAAGCCTACTTTGCCTCAGCACCACCACCTGCAAAGCACTTCTCATGCTGCCGTGACACGTGACCGCTTTGGAAGCAGCAGAACCCAACCCTGCGTGGGTCCTGCAATAAGTTCCACATCCCCCCAAGCCCAGGCTGTGCTGCGCTGGCCTCTGGTCCCCACTGCTGCGATGCCCACCTCTTCCAAACCTTTAATCTGCTTACCCTCAGGAGGCCCTGGGAGGCTGGCAAAGTGGTGTTAAGCTCATTTTACAGCAGGAAACACAAGTGATTTCCATACAAATACTGAGCAAGTTGGCAGCAGTGGTGGGACCCACACTGCATCTACCTAGGCTCCTGCTCTGGGTAGGACTACAGCTCTCTGCCTCCCACCTCCATCTCTGCCTGCTTGGCTTTGCACTGCCAGTGCCAGATCACACAAGGAGAACTCTCTCCTCCCCGTCTCCCCTTTTCAGGGACCAGCAATTTCCACACCACCTTCCTCATCCCCTCATTCTCCCATGAGGATAAGGCACAATGAAGCACTCCAGCTGAATTTGGCCTCAAATGCATGCTTTCCTGCAATTTTAATATACCAACATGGTTCTAATTGTTACAAATGTTTGGAGAGGAGTGTGGGCAGCTGGGAGCAGTAGGTACAGTATTTTGAGTTTTCTTAGTTGGGGCTGGTACATTTGGTTGCTTCAGCCCCAGGGCACTGGCAGTCTGGTCCCACCTCACTAGCTGCAGTACTGTGTATTTATTCTCATTTCTTCTCTCCCTGGTCTCTCCCCAACCCTCATTCGGATGTTTCCCAGGTAGATCTGTCTATTGCCACTCCCCTCCTAACAGTCTCAATTTAAAGGAAAAAAAAAAAAAAAGGAAAATACACAGCAAAATTATTTTAGTTTTACAGACAGCAATAAAATGATCAAAGGCTTATTTGTAGCTAACAGCGGACATACACCATTCATTGAACTAAGGTGGTGGTGGGAGAAACATTTTCTTCATCTCCCTACAAATGTGTTCCTTTTAAAAAAAATCAATGGAGGCAGATTTTTTAATTAAAGCAGATGTTGATCCTTCCTGGCCCTGATGCTGCTACATGTTTTCTTTTTGTTGTGGCTGTTGTTATCTAATCTGGGCCTTTATTTATTTATTTATTAGCCCCTGACAATAGGAGATTGTAGCTCTGATTTCCCTGGTAGACTTGGGGAACAGAGGGGAGTTGGGCTTGTCAGAGGAAAACGTTTTTGTTTTGTCTCCAGTCTGTTTGCTACCTAGGTGAGGGTCAAACACCTCCTTCCTGGGGCTTTCCCCGCCTCCAGCTCTGGCAATGCATAGGAAAGCTAAGCCTTGCTGTCTCCTTCTTTCCGTCCTTTTTACAGATGCAAATCCCCTCTGCTCAAGCTCAAGAGTATTTCTGGGAATAAAACGTGCTCTGTGGAAATGCGTTCATTTGAAAGTGTTATGGAGATCTGTAGCTGAACTGATGAATGACTGGCTTTCCTTTCCTTTTTTTTTTAATACCTCTTTTTTTCTTTTCCAGAAAAAATCATCAGTTTAGTGGTCTGATAAAATGATCAAGAAAGCCAGCTCCTAAAGCATTCACCTTTCTTCTTCACCCAGCAGATCTGAATCTCCAGTTTCCTTCCTCTCTCCTTCACATCCTCTCTCAACAGCTCCTGTTATACATGAGATCAAAGGGTTCCCAACAAGGCTTTCATAATGAATGTCCAAGATAAACATGCTTGCTCTATGCATCTTGCAAATGGACCTAGCACTGGACTTTGTGGACCTGAGCAGAACTGAGCATATGGACCATCTCCTTTCCCTTACTGTTGCTCTGTCTGATGTCTGCAAGGGTCCCTGGTCTTTTGCTCTTCAAATTCAGGCAAGTGCACAGAGGTGGGGGTTCATTCGCTGAAAACAACTGGCAGTACCCAGCTCCTTCAATCATCCTAATATCTAAAGCAGAGAGAGGAAGCCTCAGAGAATCTAAATCAAGGATAGGCTCATCCTCCATTTCAAGAGCTCTTGGCATGAGCTAAGATCAGGCCATGATGGAGAGAGATGTTTGGGCTGTCCTCTGCTGCAGGCACTTCCTGAAGGCTATATTTCAGTCCCCACAGATGCCTCTTGCCTATGGGACTCCCTGTCTGCATTCATGGGTTATGCCTAGACATAACCTAAGGGGATCTCTTGACTCTCCAGGCGCAAATGTGACCTGCATCAGCCATAATTCGGCCAGAGCATTTTTCTTTATGTGTGTCAATAGGACATAAGATCACCGCTGCAGGGGCTTGGGAGAAATTTGTCCTTTCTGTCCCCCACCACGCCGTTGGCCAGGTGCTGCTGAGAGGGAGGGCTTCACATGCACCAAGCACAGACCACTGCTGGAGGCACGGTACCTGACCAGATGGATCACTGGTCCCATCTGCTATGGTAAATTATACCTGTATATGTGGAAGGAAACTGATAGTTAAAACTGCCAGGGAGTGCTTTTTCTTTCCATCTTGTATGTATCCATGTAGCATCCATATATTTGACTTCCCAGGCTCTGCACGTCCCTGACCTTCACTGATCTTAAAAGTTGTCCTGGGCATGCAGTTCTCCCCCAGGTCTGTGAGTAGGTGCTGGCAGCCCTACACATGGATTGAGAGAAGTGTCTGCATACCTAACTGTTTACTTCACTGGTGAAAATGCACATCAACAAAATAATCTAAGGAAAAAATATTTTCCAGTGTGCAAGAGTGACTGTCCTGACTCACAATGGATCTTTTATTCATTTTGTTATGTTTTGTTCCCTTTTCATTAAAGGCAAACAGATTAATAAAGGAAATTAAGAAAAAAAAAAAAAAGAGCTTTGTTTAAAAAATGCCTCATCAGCAGAGTAGCTTTCTCACATTTTTAGTCAAATGAATCGATTGTGGTATCTTATTATTTGCATATATGCATATATTTTCATTCAATGCTTAACTACTACTTCTTTTTTTTTCCAGTGAGTAAAATATTTGACCAAAATCTTTCCTCAATTGTAATCTAGAGCAGCATCTTCCCTTACATCTACACAGAAAACTAAATACTGACTTCAAGATTATGCAGATTTAGAGATTTGATTTGGAAAAAGTGGGATCCATTTGGAGAAACTTATGTGTTTACAACAAGTAAGATCATTATCTCTATCCCAGATAATCACCCTCAGCTTTCCTCTGTAGGGATCTGGTCAGCAAAGTCAAGGGCACAACTCTCATCGTAAGACAGACATCTACTTTCAGCTAAATCACAATTCCCCTAAAAAAGCACTTTTCTCTCTGTATTGCAAGTCTTGCCTGACTAGCTCAGATGGAAGGATCTACATTTTAATTACATGTCTTAAATGTGTGTAAATTTAGGGAATACTAAACCTGCCTAACTAGTTTTAAAGTAAGTTCCTTCTTTAAAGCTGTTCAGGACACTAATAAGATTATGCAGAACCTAACAGCGTGATGGTTTCCCTAAAGCTGGCTGTGCAACAGCACATGGAAATAAATGCTTCTAATTTCAGATAGAATGCCTATGGGCAGGTGCACCAAATGTGCACAACAGTGCACAATTTGTTATTTGCAAGTGCAAACATTCTCTCTCTAGAGGAAACAATATTAGTTGTATCCCTTCTCTCCTGAACCCTTCTTCTTTTTCTTAATATTATCAAGACCTTAAAACGCATAGAAATATTAGAAGTGAGATATAAACAGCTCTTCTTCCCCCACCACCCACACTTACATAAGCATACACATTCAAAAGAGGTAAACTATATATATATCTCTGCAAAAGATAAAATCCACTTAAACATACAATTTGTAACCCTGTTCCAGCTTTTGCCTTTATCAGGTGCCAAGTAAAGACTTTCACACCAGTGGAGTGTACATACTGTTAATAAATTCTGCTACAATTTCTTTGAAAGTGTGAGCCAATAAAATGTTACACCTGGAGCTTAAATTATATCCAGCCTCAGGAGAATGGCAGTGACATCTTTTTGGAGGACCTGGGTTAGGGTAAGGGGATTTTAAGCATCTCTTTGTACTTTTCAAAGGGAGCTGAAGAAGGACTCTTTATTCACAGTACCTTTGGATAGATGTATCTTTCATTCCAGCCCCTTATAACTATCCATGCTTGGGTGTTATCATGGGAGTAGCTGCCTCGCTATATGCATCTTTTCTCAATTGCACAGTATTGATTGATGGTGTAACAAAGTTTTTGAGTGATAGCTCAACAATGGAGAAGTTCCAGACTCTCTCTCTCTCTTCCTCTGTCAGCGGAGGGAAAAATGTCTTATCCACAGCATTAATTAAGCTCTGTGAAACCTGATCCTGCTATGGAAGACCTGTGTGTAGACTCAGACTTTCTGACAATATGTTAAATTCACTGACTGGCATTTATTAGGTAAATAAATAAGAGGATCAACTCAGCACTACTGTAGGGAGGTCAAGCAAAATCTTTGGTCTGTTTGTGAAACACCTGGGGCAAGTAATCAAGTAATGTTTATGTCTTACTGTGGAAGACATAGACTGATCCCTATAAGTTCTAGGTCTATTTGTGACCTGCCTTCCTGTGACAGTGTTTACTGTGCACCAGATGGTGCCTAAATTTACACGCCTAAATCTGCTTTCAAGTCAGATTTTCGGAGACTTGGCCCTCAAGCTGCCACTTCCTGGCCTGTACCCATAGTTCTGCCTAAAGGTCTGCTTGTGCTTGTATGGATTCTGCAGGCATGAGGACAGAGGCCTCAGGGCATCTAGGATGACTACCTGTATGATTATTTAGGTTACCTCTGCTTTAAATTGGGCCAGAAAATGGGCTGAGGCTGGGTCTTATTGTCAAAAATTTTGTTATTAGCACAGTGTTGGCCACTACTCTTCTAAACCTCATCGAGGTATGGTTTGTGAGAGAGCACAGGCCAGAAACTGTTCCCAATCTACAATATGGATACAGACACCCTTTTTTTGTGATGAAGGAAAGTTTAACACTGTACACGTGAGCATACAACCATTTGTCCTTATGTACATGGAATGTACCTACAGTGATACAGATGTAGTTCTTGCCTACATTGATATATATGAGCTGGGGATTAAAACTTTCTTTGTTGTGTGGATGCACTATCCATATTAAAAGCTCTCTAAATGAGAAGGCATACCTTAGAACACTCATTACATTGTCCCCTGATTTTTATATATTTTTGCTAAACACCTTCTGCTAGTCACTGCTTGAGAAAGGGGACTGAATTACCTTTAGCTTTTATCAGAGGCACTATAACAACATTTATACCCTAAAACATCTTTGTTACCTTTAAGGATAAACCATTTCTGAGTTATTTCTTCTAATTCTCCCACCTCCATATATACATTCTTGATTAAGCAGTCCATTCTAACCATTGCATTTCTCCCCCTTGAAAACCAAGGCTGACTTTCAGCTCCCAGCATGATTGGAAAAAAAAGTCTGGCAGAGAATAAAGCAAAGAGTTGCTTTTCCCTTCCAGAATCTGTGTGGGAGGATGAGATTGGCACAAGTTATTGGCCAAAATATAACTTATGAGTGGCAAAGCTCTTCCTAGGACAATCTCTTTCACATCCCACTTACAATAACAACAATAGCCTTGGTATCATTTTAAAAGAGAGAGCAAAGAAGGTGTGGGGGTGGGAAGGGCAGGAATTACAGCCCTTATATTAATCAGATAGAAAAGCTCTGTCTCCCACAATTCTTTCATTAGCTGGCGAGACAGGTGCCCTCCGACCTCCAGCATCACTTACTTCCTTGGTAACAACTATTGCTGGCAGATGATCCCTCTTGTAGACTTCATCCATATTCAAAGAGTTGTCACATCCAACTGATGCTAAGAAGCTAATCAAGTGGAATTTTCTTTTCCTTTTCTTTCTCTTTTTGTTCCCCATTTTACTCCTTCTCTCATGCTAGAAAGGTAGTTCCCCACCATGCAGTTAAATTCTTTTGAACCCTGGGAAAAGACCAGATCCATGGGGAAAGGGAGACAATCCCTTTTCTGTTCACACATGAAGTCTCTGATGATATTTCTCTTTTCACAGGTCAAGTGTAGGACTGTTTTGCATTCCCATTAATAGCTTTTAAGAACAACCAAGCACAACCAGGGGCTTGACTAAGACAGCTGTCGCGCCACACTTGCTGTTTCAGGGCAGGTTGAAAATTTAACGTCAAAACTTTTTGAGATAGAAAATTAAATTTCAAATACTTTCTAGGTTTTGGAAGGACATGGCCTTATTAAAGCAGTTGAAGATGAGGGGAATTGAGTAAAAATTACATTTTCCACAGAGAAGGGTAATATTTTCACTGATGTTTTCATTTTGCTTGCTTTTTTTTCCCCACGGTAAGCCCATCAGCTATACTGTACTTCCTTCCTGTGTTCAGAACCAGACTTGCCAACGTGGTTTGAAGTATCTATATGATTATATGAGAATATTTTATGTGCATTTGATGCATTTTCTACAAAAATAGTTTCTAACAGATTTCATGGTCATCTCTTCTAACCACATGCAAAGACTGAAGTGAGGTAATTTAAGACGCTGAGGATGAGAATGTTGAATCTGAAACAGCAACTGTGTAGGAAAATCTGACACTTACATCCTTGATGAGAAAAAAAGAACTAGAAGATTAATGAAGAAGCCATTTCTGCACTTTTCCATTCTGAGATTTATAGATTTCTGATCATTTGAATATTCATCTAGGGGAAAATCTGAAGCCATTGAGTTCAGACAGACAATGAATCTTCATTCACAACTGTGTGACAATGGCTGTCAGTCAACATGAGGGAAAGGGTCTCAAAGCCAGGAATTTCCGCTCCAGAAAATGTAGAGCTTTATTTCAGTAAGAAACTCCAGAACACCTGAAATATTATTTCCAACTTTTGAAAATGATGTATTATTAGACAGAGACAATTCCTAAAACGAGTTCCAGATTTTTCTGAAAAATATTTTTAAGCAACTGACCTGAAGAATCTCTAATAAAAAAGCATCATCTATAAACAATAGCTCTGTTACAATGCCACTGATTTATACAATTCAGAGGAAATGCTGACATCCTCCATTCAAGCACTAATTTCAAGCTACTGAAAATGTTTTAAATCCTGACAGCGTCTGTTTCTCTTCCCTGACTTAATTCAAGGGGAATAAATGTGCAAAACAAAGGAAAGAAGGAAGGCAAAGGCACACTGGTACCAGACAAACACCACTCCCACAAATCTCTCTTATTTCCACCATCCGCTGCCAGGTTCTTGTTAGAATGTGCAATGCATAATTTACTCCTCATGTCTTTCCTTTCATCATCCTGCGAGTACAGATTCTTCCATAGGCATCCTTGGTGTTACTGCCATTTCTGTCACTGGTGCAAACTGAAACTGGCAGGTGGGTTTACTTGTATGAGTGTGCACTCTGCGGGATTGCTGCTGCAACTTCTTAGCAGCCTCTGTCTTCATGACACCATTTTTGGACCTCCCTCTCACTCTCTCATGTCTAGTAATGTCTCGTCTCATGGAGACTGGAGAGCTAAGTTCATTAAAATGGAATTTGGTGGGTTATTGCACAAAATTACCTCTATTTACATCTGCTGCCTGTCACTTTCAATGCTCTATGCCTTTTATCACTTAATACTTCCACTACCTGTCCATGCCAACTTTCAGTGGGCAGCAGTTGTAAACTCAAGTTAGCATTGCTTGCTGCGTGCACTCCTTCCTATAGAAGCTGCCTTTAACGGGCTGTGTGAGCTGGTGTCTTGGCCAAGAATATTTGTTCATTGGTAAGACAGAGCTACAGCTGTGCTGATATCCAGAAATGCCAAGAATATCCATAAATGATTTTCCTAGGCTGAATTATAGTTCCTACACTGTTATTAACTCTTTGGCTACTGCAAAATGTCTTTGTTGAGATCAGCTGGGAAGAAGAGAATAAAACTGAAAGTAAGCTTTTGGCTGGAGTGAACACTGAACCTGAATCGTTCCTGTCTCAACTGAGCTGGGCTGCAGTATTTCAACTAAAAGAGAAGTTCTGAATTTTTGCTCATGGAAGACATCTTAACAGTGATTCAGTGAGTGACTGCATTTAACAAAATTCATGCCTATGAGACACTCAAAAGGCGGAGACCCATTTGACACCCCAGTGCTTTGAGTTAAAAGACTGGTTAGGTACACGGCAGACTGTTGTCTAATGGCTGAGTCACAGCCTACAGAGCAGCATGTTCCTCAAGTCCAGTATACACTCCTGGTTGCGCAGCACTGCTCGAGGTATTAGAAAATCTTGAAAACCAACCTGTTTTCCCTTCTAACATGTGACATCCATCATCTTCGCCTCTGCTCACTTGTGCGAGCAGTTCAGAAGAGACATTGAAAGGATGAAGAGAAGCAGAGTGCGTTATTTCCACAGACCTCAGCAGGCAGTGGCTAACGTGCCACATGTGCAGAAGCTCAGGCAATTACATTTTTCTTCTCACTCTCTGTTAGCATGACACCCAAACACCTAGCCGACTACCACCACAAAGCCAGGAAACCTGCCGCCGTGAAAATTAGGCACATACCAACATGGGACAGCTCAGATCTGGATCAGAAAAAATGGCTTTAAAGGCTTCCTTACTCACACTTTCTTCCTGCCCTTTCGTCAGTGAATTAACACAGCATCAAAGTGTCTGACACCCTGATCTCTGACCATGAGCCTATTAAGATTGCATTGGAAGTTAACAATGAGGATGGAAAACAAAGATCAAATGAATAATGCATAAACAAAGCACTTCATTTAGATATCGAAGAAAATGATAGAAATATATTAGATAGCAAAATATCTTGAATTATAAATTAGATGGGGAAATTATTTTTTTTTTCTACACTAGGAGGAAAAAATGAAAGGAAATAAAGATATACAAAGTCTTTGATTGGCTGATGAGAATAAACTGTGGGGATATTTATACTTCTTTGCTGTTCAAGCTGAATAATTTCATGTGTTTTTGCAAGATAACACTTAGGTCATGTGATTTCATCAACCAATCGAGCTGCCAGGCTCTTCGCTGACACTCGGTAATGAAGAGATATGGTAGGGTAGGACACAGTCACCTTATCTTTTTATAAATGCATTGAGTGGCATTTGGGATGCCTTCCTACCTTTCCGGTTCATTTGCATTACACAAGAACTCTCTAAATGTTAAAGCTTTCACTTGCAGCGAAAGTTTGACGCTTCCAGCGGCATTCAAGGATATCTGTCTTGAACTGGCATAAAAATAATGATGTGCAGTTGTGTGTGTGTGGGGACAGGGCTACGTACGTGTGTGCGCAACATTCGGCTGAGACACTCTGGAGCTGTCTCCGGCACCAAAGCAATGCATGGCATCCATCCGAGTTGACAGGCCTACCCAACCTGAAATCATCTGAGTGCAGTTTCTGAAATCGTTTGAAAGTGGAGTGTCAGGAAGATGTTTGCATGGCGGCTGACATCTCCTCCCGGCGTGGTTTAATGACATCCCTCCCTTGTCATAACTCTCCTCACGCTTCACAAATAATAACAGCAGCGGAAGGACTTGGCAAGATGGAGTTGGGGGCAGGAACAGGAACAGGGGGAAGGGCTGGGGGGCAGGAAAGTGCAAATTGCTGGAGACAAAACCACTTGAAAGGTCTTGAATCAGCCTGGACATTCGTACCTAGGAGGGTTGTGGGTGTTTCTTGCTTTCCACATCACTTTCCAGTTTTGTTAAACAAAGGATACAGATTTACCTGCCTTTGCCAATCAGCCCAATCTAGAGCAGCAGGCAAGGATGAAATCCCTCTTGGTATGGACACCTGTCTATAAAAGTGCTAGTTTTCTTTATGTATTTGTTATAATATGCTTGGTGGGTGCAAGGAGGAAGAGGGCAGCAACCATTCTGCTTTCTGCGAGAGTTTCCTCCTACCTCCCCTGGGCTTCTGGCTTGGGTGGGACTGGGAGGCAGGTTGCATCAGGAGAGAAATTAAAATAAACACTGCAAAGCAAGGGCTGGCAGGGTCAAAGTGCTTGACCAATCTGAGGAGTTTGAACTCCTGACTTATAAAACTGTCTCTACCGCCTTCCTGCTGGTTCGCCTTGGGCAAGTTGCCCCATGCTTCTGCACCTCAGTTTCCCCCTTTGTAAGGCTGGGAGAAGAAGGCAGTGCTAGGACTGAGGAATGAAGATTAATCCCAGAGCAGACCAAACACATCAGGATGACATTACACATGTTACAACGGTGTCACATAGGAGATGAACACGGTTCTTTTAAAATGCTTCATCAGCACTACGTACTCTCAATTAAATGCAATTATAGCCAGGAAAAATGATCAAGAGCTAACTGACAGTCTGCACTGATTTGATATTTCCCCCACTTCCAAAGGAAGAGGCACATTCTCCAAGATAATTAGCGTTGCCCACTTGCCGACGTAAGTCTGGGAAGCCAGATTTCTGGCCCTGTTTTTGGTCAGTTCAGTGCACGAGGGAAAGATGCTGCCTCTGGATTTCTGGCAGGGCATGCACCCCACAGAACAAGTCACATCACCCACAAAGTCTGCGCACTGCCAGGCAGAGGAAAGACTTGTTTCTGTCAGGTGTGAAGACAGTGAGAGAGCCGAGGAGCTGGGGAACCAGGTATGCTCCTTCCCGCGTCTCCAGATGGCTGTCTCAGCTGTCTCTGCAGCCATAAGAGGCAGCTTAGGAGCTGAAAGCCTGCACCTGCTGCTGAAAGAAACATGATTTTGTAGGTGCTCAGTGTCTGAGGATTTCAATGTGCCGTAAAAAGATAATTTATAGTAATCATAACAATCACAGGTGAAACCTTGAGGCCTTTAACAGTCTTTTGTGTGGCAGAACGACCACATAAGCTAGTGACAAGTTTGCTGTCTCAAGGACTGAGTAAATGACTGAACTGCAGTCCAAGGACTACCTCAGTAATAGCACAGCAAAGGGAATGCAAAGACCCTCCTTGCTTCAGCTAATACACCTGAGGAAGGGCTTCTATACACCCAAATTTTGTGTTCTCCCCTCCCTCCATACGTGGCATGCAGTCTCATAAGAATAGAGGGGTGTGTTTTTTTGCTTACTAACTTTGTCTAAAGCACAGATATGACTGTGTCTTATAGAAAACATAAAAGTTGGTTGGGCCAAATATGTCTCTGATGTAATGCATTTGAGCATAGTTGAGATCCATTTTAACCACCATGTCCAGTTATGCAAGGGTTATCTGAGGCATGCATACAGCCACATACACACCACGAGGTACACAGGGAAATCTCACAAGACCCTTTTTAAATTTCTTTCCAGCAGATCTACAGTGAGCAGGCTCCTGTGAGGATGGAGGGCATCTCCTGGAGGACAGGATCCTGCGTTCCTGCCTTTGGTAGTGATGACTGACATCGTGGTAGCCTCTCAGGCTTGCATGTGCCCTGCCAGCCAGTCGGGAGTGTATTTACAAATTAAACAAAAGAGACAACAGATGCTTTCACATTACTTCACAAGGAACTGAATGACAAGGTCAAGGAAGAGGAAAACAAGGAAAGAGCTTTGTTAAAAGGAGTGTGTGCCTCAGTGGCCAGGATTAGCTTAAATGGAGGTCCCTGTGCACTGAGAAAACCTGTTCTTTGGATACAAAATGTGTCCCCTGAAAACATTGGAGGTGTATATGGCACCTGGCTGCTTTGCTGTGCCATGAACATGGTTCAGGTTTGAGGAGGTGTGTGTGAGAGTGATGGACAACTTGAAGGGGCAGCTGAAGTCTGAATATGCTGAGGGCTTAGATCAAAGTCTGATGTAGTTAATAGAGTCTTTCCCTTGCCCTCACTGAGCATTAAAGTAATCTCAAAGCTTTTTAGGTAAGAATCTCTAGGAGTAATTTCACCTAGCACCAAGTATCTGAAAATTTGGAGTAAAGTCAGATGGAACCACGAAAGATCTCTCTATTACCAATAGGAAGATCCAGACTCCTCATTCTGGAGAGTGACTCTTGTCCAAGGTATAAAAGTATAACATGAATTTCATGCCAGAAATTTATTCAAGTTACTGGAGGAAAAATGCACAAACAAGAACATCAGCATGAGTTTAATAGAAACAGTACCAGGAGATACCAGAATATTCAGGTAAATATTGAGGCAAACTGAATAGACACAATGCAGAAAACCTGCTAAAGTGTAAGTACGACTGCTAAGTGCAGAATGAAATCTAAAATAAGGCCTCTTAGGTAGTGATCCCCATCAATTTCTAACATTTTATGGCTTGGCTTGAGATGTTTCCATGACGCCAACTTATGCTCTCTCTGCTATTCACCACATAACAGTAACGGGGAGAGTAGAGTTTAACTATTATTGCCAGAGGGCATTTCAGGTAAATACTATGCAATTCCTTAAATTTAACTAAGCAGCTGAGAAGGGCTAACTTGTCTATCTTAACGGATATTTTTAACAAAGAGGGTACCTAATATCATTAGAGATATTTAGGGTGAAGTACATAAGTCACTTAAGTAGATAAGTATCAGGTGAAGTTTGGTGTGATGTATGCTCTCTCTCTTTCTGTGTTCAGCTTGTTTGGTCTCCTTTAAAATAAAATCCACATAACCAAAGGGGGATTGTAAACAACAAAAAGAATATATATGAACCCATGGGTGCATATAATTAAATCAGAATTATTTTTGCAAGGTTTGTCCCTGATTTTTAACTGTGCTGCATCCCGATCTATTTTTGAAGAAATCCCTGGAACACACTCTGAAAATTTGGTAATTTCTTTTGGTCCAAAACACAATTTGAAAAAAGTAGGTGCTTCCTTTAGAATACTTCATCCATAAAAGCACTTATTCCCAAGCATCATCCTTATGCTTGTTTTACAAGTCTCTAATGACCCCAGAGTGGTCGGGATGTCTGTTCATGTTTGAGCTGAAAGACAGCAAGAGAGAGAGAGTGGCTGTGAAGGGCAGTCAGTAGTGAAGACAAATTTTCAGTCTTCAAGCTCCTAAGTTTTTCTTCCTTGAGATGAAGATGGGGAAAGGGCTATTCCCAGGCATGGGAATGGAAGAGAACAGCAGCTCATGAGCTCTTCTGATGCAGGCAGGCCTATCGGGAGAGCTCCTCCCACATGAAAGATCTGTGCTGGCACTAATAAATTTCTTAGCGATTGATTATAGAATCAAAGCTCGTTGCTTGTCCTCAGTGGGACTCAATGTAATTTCTGCATGTGTTAAAGAAGCAACTCATCTTTGTTGATACAGATTAGGATTAAAACACACAAGGGGAGGGAAGTGGGGAAAAGGATGGAGCTCAAAGCTTCCACCTGTATCTTCTCATCTTTGGAGCTTAGTTTAATAAACACAGAAAACATATGCAGGTGGCTGGTTCAGAAATACTTTGCCAGCAGAGCAGCTGCTTAAAAGCTTCCAAATGTTCAAGATGTTTATGAACTGGGATCTATCTCTTGTCATCCTCCATCCTCCACACTCCCACACACCTTCTCTAATTATGAAAAAATGAAACACTGAATAGCAAGTGCATTCAGATGAAGCTGGGGGTCTGGATTTGTCCCTCCTCATCTCCTGCTATGCAATCAAATCTAGTGATATGAGAGAGCAGTTTGGGCTGACACAGCCTGGGGTCTCCTCCTGTGCTGTCCGTGTGTACCTCGTGGCACTTTTTACATTTTAGAAGGTGATATAGAGGAGAAATTGAGCCAGTAGGAATATACAAATCCAATGTTGGTGTTATAGCCCAAAATATAAGAACTACAACACTACAGAAGAGGATAGAGCATCTCTGCATCAGAGGTATTGCGCAGAAACTAGTACAGTTCATGTAGTGATGCTCTCTTCACCTCATTCCCCTATATCCAGAGGACACTGCAGCCAGTGCTCTGCATGGGCACACAGAGACTCAGCTTTACCTACACCTTCGTTCCCACCAGAGATATCTCTGCTTGGTCTTTGAAATGACCCTGCTCATCCACAGGAGGACCTTGAAAAGCGCTGACCAAGGAGTCTTCCTTCTGCCGCCAGATCTGCTGTAATCCAGGCACACTGAGCCTTGGTGTGGGCTCTGTGAACCTGCACCACACATCAGGGCAAGGGAACAATCCTTCCCACTATTGCACCATAACATGCGACCTATTGGATATTTGTTTTCTCTTCCTTTTCCCACCTCCTGCCCTGCCACCTGTGATATGTCTAAAACTTTTTTCATTTACAAGGAAAATTAAATAAACAAATAAATAAACCCCAGAACTCAAAGATTTCTTATTAAAGTTCTGAACATATGCTACTTAGGAAAAAAAAAATCTAAGTGAAATTGGCTGATAAAGTAAGAATCCCACAAAGGGCTGTTCTTCCAATCATCCGGTATTTCTCCTGTAATTTCCTCAGAGATTGTGGAATGATTTTCCAGATGTCTCTGTTCCTTCCAGGTGGTGTGTTCAACATGATTTGGAACAAGGCCAATCTTATGCTTCTTTCTATGCAGGGGAGATGATATTGGCCAAGGTACACACATGTAGATACCTCCACATTTTTGGAAACATAAATAGCATGTTTCCTTAAGCATGCAAGAAAAGCACAACTCAGAAGAATGGTGGCTTCCTTGTGAGGCTGACAAAATTGCCCTGTCTGAGAAAGGTACCACCTTTTCTGACCAGTAAGAAGAATACCAAGGGCAGCTTTTGCTATCAGACAGAGTTTGTAGGGGGTGACAAGGTGTCACAATTTCCTACTGCCTTTAATTTGGTTAACATAAATCCTGTTTAGTCTCAAAGCTACTTTGGTTCTCCCCAAAATGTTGTATCTCTTTGCTTGCCTGGCTGAACATAAACTGGCAGCAGAGCAGAAATGTGCACTCGCAGAGCTAGGGCTGCAGTGAGCGAGGCTTCTTCTGGGGTAAGAAACCTACAGCAGATGAAAACAGCAACAGTAAGTTTGGGTCAGTCTGTTGGATCAGGCCAAAACTCATGGTTTATTCTGCCTGTATTCAGTATCTTGACATGTGGGGCAAAGAGATCTGTTCGTATCTCTTCTGGAGGGCCTAATCCTGTGGTTGTTTTCTGCAGGGTGCACTGATGTTTACAGGCGCTGCAGGCGTGCAGCTGCTAACAGGGACCTCTGTCCACCTCAATACCTCCTTCACCTGCAATAGATCAGACATAGCTGATGACAAACTGGATGTTTCCTCACAGGAACGTCTGCTCTGCTTTTCACCTGATACACTTTTTACCCAGTGAATTTAACTGCTCTCTGTAAGCAAGAACCATCTCTATTTTTGGTACCAACCCACAGCTCGGCTCTGTATTATCAAGGACATTAAGCCAATCAGTACTATCAGTGGCCCCTGACTCCTTGTGATGGATGGATACAGCAACGCAAATGCCACGGGTGCATTTTAATACTTGTGATTTTTAAATGACAGGAAGAATCCTTGCTGGGATGACAGACAGAGCTGGAGTTTGGCTGTGGCAGAGTGAGCGGAACACTGCCCTTGAGCGGGGTTTTCATTCTGCTTCCTCCCAGCATTTACATGGCAGGGCAATAATGGACTGTTAAGTTTTAAGACAAAAGTAGAATGGAAAGCATTTCTCCCACCTCCGTATTGGCCCCTGTGATATACTTAAATGCCTGCAGCACGCCAGCATCATGAGCTAAATGTAAGTGAGGGGACCTTGGACCTGTGTTACTTGGACCTGCGTTACTCTACAGTTCACTGCTGCAGTTTCCTCAGCTCAGACTACGTGTACATGTTTTTGCCATTTTCACTCACGTTTTTTCAATCGAAGCCCAGCCTTTTAATAGGCAAGTTTTCCCAGCAAAGTACATGTGTTGTTGGTGAGACATTTCCCTTCCTCCAGAAAGTAAGTGTGATTTTCAGAAAATCTCCTTAATATCCTGCTGTCAAAAAACTAATTTTAATTAAAAATTTATATCACCAATGGAAAGCATAATACTCATTATCTATCTCTAATGTCCACCCAAGCAATCTATCCAGAAATATTCTGTAAGGAAGTGAGTTTGCTACATTGTGTGAATAAAGGAAAGTTGCAAGGAAAATAATAAAAATTAAAAATGTGATAAATTCTAGAAATTTCAAAAGTTTTGCCCTTTTCTGAATTGCGGTAAAAGGTGCAATATTTTTGCTAAACTGCTCATATAAACCTAAGCTAAAGAACAGGAAAAAGGCCTTTCTGAGCTTAGGCTGGCTAATACTTTCCATCTCCATAATCATGTGAATACAGGAATGCTGTGCTATGATTTTAACCTTTTACATTTTTTCCCTTTTTATGGTAACTCTTTATTCCCTGCAGCTCTGCCTGCATTTCCCATGATTCTAGTAAATTTTTAGTACAATAGTTGAGGGCTTTCTTCAACAACCAAAGCCAATTCAAACATAAAAATATATATATTTAAATACTGAAGCAAGGAATTTACACCATTTCCACCAAGATATCTCTTGGCATTGGGGGATGTGCTGAAACCAACATTTTGCCTTGAACTTCGTTGGTTTTAACAACGAGCTGTTACAATTAAGTGTGGGGTCCATCTTCTTTAACTTAGGATGTTTAAATGTTAGAGGTCTAAGCTGGTCACCCTAGGGTTCCTTTATTGTTATTTTGGATATAGAAACACTTCCTGAGGGGAAATTCATCTGGCTTTTCTTACACACTTGTCTTTTGCTGCAATGAAATCACCTCTGGACGTGTCTGCTCTTCTGTATTGATTGTAAGGAAAGTCTGGCATGACTAACCCAGATTAGACATCTGGCCTTTAGGACACCTAAATCAGGGAAGATGAACCCTAGCCCAACTGGTTTGGCAGAAGATGCAACCAAACCCTGCTATTAGCATACCAATGGTCATCCCTGTGTAAGATCCCCTGGCATCTGCTGACTCCTGGACATTGTTCACAGGCAAATGAGACCATGTATTAAAATCTGAGAGCAGTGGGAAAAAAAAACACAGGATCACCTGTGCTGCTTAACTTGCTCAGAAGTGCTGATGAAGGGCCAGAAAGTTTGGAGACTGCTTTCTACCAAGTCATCAAAGAGAGCACTGGAAACAGGCTATATTTGTCTCTAAAAACCTCTTTTTCATTTGCACCTCAGGTTTATTTCCCCAGAGTTTGCAACAGCCGGCTTCTAATTTTGGATACGTGACTATCTTTTACCAAGACGGTCACCAAGAACATGAAATTGACAATAAGATTTTGGATGTGGGAATCAGCAACAAATTACTTTTTGAAAGTAATTTGAGCAACACTGAGTAGCTGATAGATTCAGGCCACAAACGCTTTCACCTGAATCAAGACAAACTCCCAAACAAATACACCAGCCTGGAAGCAAAGAGCCTTCTTGTACTGGAGGGATGATTGGATCACTGAGCATAGGAGTACTCATTATAGACAGAAAAACATAAGAGGATGGATAAGAAGGGAGATCTTACGTAGTCTAGGGAGAAGAGGGGTGTAGAGGGAAGTGCTGGGGACACTTGAGTTATTCTGGCCTGTTGAGATCTTAAATGAAAACTAAACGGGAGTCCAGAAAGATTAGGGAAGAGAACAGAAAACACAGTCAGTTTCACATCTCTGATCTCAGTTCAGCCTGTGGTGAGTCTGAAAACGACCTCAGGCTGGAGATTTCCAGCTGTGACTCTGGCACAGATAGTCCCCCTTGCTGTCAGCGGGGAAAGGACAGAAAGAGCAATGGCTGGTATTTCCATGCCTTCATGTACTCCTTAAAAAAAACCCCAACCCTTATGCCCCAAGACAACAATAAAATCTGCTGTTTCCCTCCCCTTTCTGCAGAAAGGGAGGAGTAACCTTGTGAAAACGGACTCCTCGAAGGAGATCTCACACATTGAGACCAGCAGGGCCATTTTCTTTCCCAAAAGCACAGGTGCTGACCTCATCCAGCTCCTGGGGTGGGGACTGATAACAATCCCTCCTGGCCGGAGCAGGGACAGACTGGCCAGCATGCAAACTCTTTAGAAAAGTGCTAGCGATCTTATGTACAGCTGCCCACCAGGAGACGGCTGTCTCTCGGCAGGACCTCTGTGGCTACATCTACATTACTCTGAAAGGGCACCATCTGGAACAGCAGGAAATGTGGCATACTCTACCTCCTGCGGACTGTCTGCCTGTGGAGAGTTTGTTTGGGCCTGCCTGGTAGCACACTAACCCTCCAGGAATTCATGGGCACGCGAGGTCCTGTGCAGTGTTGAGCAGAGTATACCTGACACACCTGAGGCCAGCCATTATCTGCACAGAGGGTGATTTCCTGATCTTGAGCTCTCAGGGCTACCCTTAACAGCCAGTGTAGACATCTAACATCAAGTGCTGTTCAGTTCCACCTGTTCACAACCTGTTCTTCCCCTCTTTTGGACAAGAAAGCATTTTACATCTGTGTCCACCTGGGTCATCTCTCCCTCCTTCTCTCTACGCAACTGTGCAAAACTGTACACAACATCAGAGAAGGAAAAGCTGATTTACCATAACAGATCAGAGTGTGGGTACATTGCATAAAATATGCTGTTTGTGACAGAGGGAGCCATCCAGACAATTTGATAGCTCTGCTCCCAGGGGATTAAAATCCTCCTTCAGCTAGGCAGAGAGCCTGCGTATGTAAAGAACCTGAATTAAAATCTACCTTTTGCTTCGGTGCCTTCAAAACACTGCTGTCTCTCATGGGCAAAGACAGATATAATCCTGGATTCAGTGTTACCTCTCAGTACTGTTCCTCTGGAGGAAGGGAGCATCCTCCCTGCTGTAATGAGTGGAACCGCCTGCACTCTGATGCTCCTAGCCAGTCATCAGTCTCAGCTGGCTAATGGGTTCATGGTGGTCCCCTAACCACAACATGTGAACACCTCTCCATCTTTAGCTACCCAGCTAGCTCACACTGAGATGTCTTTTAAATAGATAGTTAGGTAAAAACACATCAAGGGCTACCAAATAGAAAGACACCACTTTTGGCTCAACGATCTTTTGAACTACAAATAATGGGAATGGGAATGAATATTTTAGGGAATAATCACTAACCTGCTTGTTCTGGTTTTGGTTTTTTTCTTAGACGTATACTCTTCATCATAATCAAAGACAGGATACCAGGCAAAGCAGACCTTTAGGCTGCCCTAACCTTGCCATTCTTGTGTTCCTCTCTATCTCAGACCTTGGATTAGTCACTTACGGACAACTTTCTAGTGACAACATCATTCCTAACTTCCTTGATCAAGGTCATATTAGAGGTCTGTAAAAGGTCTGAGAATTAATTCCAAATTGCTCAAGTGAAATTTCTACACATTGGACTGTCCAGCCCCTGATTCATGGCTGCTGCAACTAATTTCAACTGTAGACTATCAAATTTTTTCAGGAGCTGTCTCTGATGAGTAGATAGTGTTTTAAAAAAAAAAAAAGAAGAGGGGAACACGTCAAATAAATTTAAACAATAAATAAGCCAGCTAAAATCAAGGTCTGCTCATGGATATTCAGTAAGCTGCAAAAGAATCAAAATCTGTTGGATAAATTATTCATTGCAAATTATTTGTTCATCTTGACAGTCATAAAATTATACAATCCATTAAAAAAAAAAAAATCCAGTCACAGTATTTGACTCCAGCCCTGTGCTACAGAGAAAACCCCACTGGGTTAGTATTTGGGATGAATGGCACACATGTGCCCCTGCTGGTGGTATCTGGGGGTGTCCAGCACCTCTTAATTCAGCCTGGGAGGCGGACCACCATACAGGTAGCTCATTGCGTTTGGGACGGATGGTTTCATTTGTTCTTAGGGCATCTGAGGATCTTCGTCCACATTCCTCCCTCTACCCCAGCAGAAAGGAGAGTGGAGACCACTACTCTCATATATGTCAAATGTTTTAAGTCACACAAATCCACTTCAGCTTTATGCCATTGGGTTTTGTTCAGATTAGACTGTGTTTCAACATATCCTTCTTGGACATATCTCTGGTGCTTTTTGCCACCTTAATTCAGGCACTAGAGGAAGACTGTTGTGCAGGGGCCCTATTTTATAGGTTGGTCCTTGAGTTTGTTCCAGCAGACAAAATGGAGAGCAGGGGTGTGTTGCCTGACTTCCTCCTGTCTCTGTCCTCTCTCAAATACACACCTGGAACCTTTCCCCTGCACAAGACAGTAAATCTGCCTCTACACAAGGGAGGGGCATTGAGCTATGCTGATAACTCACAGCTGGGCACACTCTGTGCTCACTTTGTGTTGCCAAGCATAGAGGGATTGAACTCAGGTTGATAAGCACAGAGGCCATGTTAGCCATCACTTTACTCAATTCATCCTACTTCTCATGGCCCACACCACTGAAAATAGCCTTTATTTTCAAAATGAGAAATATGGCAGAGCCCTTATCAACATACAGCAAACTGTACCAGAGGAGCACACACTTCAGCTCAGTGACTCCCATACCAGGCTTTTATGTTCCATACATGAACTGAAGCAAGTGGGGATACCTTTGATTACTTTTACACACACAAACATGCACACACATTCCCATGCACATACATATATCTGTGTATACGTGTGTGTACAAAGACCAGAGGATTCTGATCAGTATTACAAAAAGTTGCAGACTTCAGATGGTAAAAATCCCTGTTACAAAACCAGAAAGAGAATAGGTGTTTCTACTCCGTTCCATCCAGCATCTTGAATACCACCTTCATCACTGTGGCATTTATTTCCCTCTCTGATTTTTATACTTTTTAAGGTTTGATCTGAGGCCAGGTTTTCTAATGAGTTTAGTGAAAGGATCAAAGGATGAGGATCACCATCTGCCTAAAGAAAACAATAGTATTTCCAAATGCATGATGGTATCTGGCAGGGAAGGCAGATTGTTGGGCTCCTTAACTACATCATGGAAGGGAGATGGGAAGAGCAATAGAGTAGGAAACCTTATCTAACCAGATACCAGCAAAATTTCAAGTCTTCCCAAACCCCTGCCAATTATTTTATTTTGGCAACAATAAAGAGGAAAATAGAGAGGGGAAGGGAAGGGAAGGGAAGGGAAGGGAA